>LPNX010352668.1:481455-525473 GCA_001517045.1 Pseudotsuga menziesii | reverse complement strand
GCTTCTTTCGGTGTTATACCTTGTAAAACTTTAGTGGGTGTGCGATTAACTATGTAATTTGCACAATTTATGGCCTCAGCCCAATATTGAAGACTTAGTGCCTTAGATTGGATTATACAATTAGCCATTTCTTTTAAAGTGTGGTTCTTCTGTTCAGCTACACCATTTTGTTGTGGTGTATATTGAACAATGTGTTGTTGTTGGATTCCTTTTTCAGTGCAGAAAGTAGTGAACTTTTTGTTAACATATTCTCCTCCATTGTCAGATCTTAACTTAATAATTTGATGACTAGATTGTTTTTCAACAAGGACCTTGTAGGCCAAGAACATGTTAAATACTTCGCTCTTAAGTTTTAGGAAGTAAACCCAAATGCGTATGGAGTAGTCATCAATGAAATTTAAGAAATATTTGAAACCAAAAAATGAAGCAGATGGAAGAGGACCACATAAGTCACTATGCACAAGCTCCAAGGGAACTGAGGCGTGCCAAGAGGAACGTTTGTCAAAACTATCCTGATAATGTTTTCCGAGTACACAATCGGAACAAACACCATCCTTGAAAGGAAACAGTCCAAGACTAAAACAATAAAGATCTAATAATAAAATTGATAAAATATGAGAGAATTTTTTTTAAAAACAAATACGTCACTGTAACATTATACCTTCAGATTTGTCGAAATGGGTGTTTCTAGATCAAACGAAAACAGTTTTCGATGAAACGAAAACTATATCCCAATGGAAACGACACTCCAGACGCAATGGGACAGCGACCATAGCCCACAAATGCACAGAAACACTAGAACCAGAAACCATTTCAAAGTTTCGGCAACACTGGTTCTAGATCTTGATCAAAATCGTAAAGAGGCTCTTCATAAACGCTCTAATACCATGTTCAGGTACACAGGGTACTCCCAAAAGACCGAACACCTACAGAAACCACTTTACACAAATGAATCACAATCAATACATTGATGTTTGTCACGTGATTAAAACCCTCGAGAGGGAAACAGTCCACAGCCCCAGCCAAATAGCTACTTGGAGCAATTTATTATGTAAAATAAATAAAGTTACATGAGCTTCTCATAATCGATCAACTAGCCAAGGACCCTCCATGCTCTTTAAATAGAGATCATGGACCAATCGGGTGTTAAGCCACGGATCAATGATAGGTATGATCTAAGAGAATTTGAACCGTCAGATCACTTTATGTCTAGAACATATCGTGACCGTCAGATTAGAATATTTACAAATGCATACTAATGCATACTAAAGAAACACACTTTACCTAACGGATATATTACACAAGTTGATCTTAACTAAATCCTAAGTGTCTAAATATCCTAACAGGGTTTCCATGTCATCCCATCGTCCTTTCTCTCCAACCCCAATGCAGGTACTGACAACAGAACCAATTGTTGGCCAGTGTCAGTCAAACCCAGGGTTTGAATGGCTACGCCAACAAGTACTAGCCTACAGGCGCCAACATTTTCAATACCCTGAAGACAAGATAAGGTCTCACCCAAGATGCGCGTAAGAATCACAAGAACCCTCATATGGGGTGCATAGAGGAGGATGGGGCGTTACTCTCCATTTACCTAATCATTCATCTAAATACTCATGCATCCAAGATATGATGCATCCCAACCCAAGCATGAAATACCAAACCATAAGCCATCCCAAAGGAAAGGATTAAAAAATACCACACATCTTCGGTGACTATAAATGTGTTACAGATTGATTGTTTATCACTACATAAAATGAAGATCTAAGCTTAAAATTGAATATAAATTATTTTAGATTAAAAAATTATCGAACTTAAAATTTAATATAAATGATTTTAGATTAAAAAATTATCGAACTTAAAATTTAGTATTATACATTCTAATATAATAAATATATAATATAAAGATATTTGAAAATATTAAATATATTTTATAAAAAAAATAACAATTTCATCAATCAAAATTTACAATTTTGAAAAAATTAAATTCAAAAAAAATTAGAAAGAAGTGGCCTCTTTATATTCTTCTTCTTCCCATTAATAACTAATATTATACCCCATGATTAATGCTTCTCATTCCTCATAATGAGAAAACTTTAAGAATCTCAAATCTGAAAAGAGCTGAATCAAAGACTTTATCATACAATTTGCCATCACATGCTCACAAGGAAAGAGTGATATTTTATTCCCATTAAAATATCGTTTTATGCCTTTCAGAATTATTTCAGAATTATTAATACGTAAAAAGAAAATGTTTTTAAAAGTTCGTTTTAAATTAATAATACTAAAATAATTAGAAGTTTTATCGAAAGGATTACTTTTAATGGCTTAAAGTCAAAGCAAATGTAATCACGTGAGCATACTTTCTTTCCAAACGAAAGTCAAAGCAAATGTAATCACGTGAGGCATACTCTCTCTCCAAACAAATGGTACAAATGGTACATAAGAGTTGATTAGTCGTTCCTATTTAAAAAAAAAATAAAAATAAAGTTTTGAGTACGAAATTGATGAATATATAATTTTTAATTTTTTTTATATTTATGTTTTAATTTTTTTCTTTTATATTTATATTTATAGAGATTGAGATATTGTCTCTTTTTTTGGATTTATTTGAATCCATCAACAAGATTAACTTAAATGTAACAAGTATATAGCAGGGATTTATTTCATGGTTGTTCTATCATGTTATGTTTAAAAATATCTTGATTAAGATTTAAACAAGCTTTACTTAAATGGTGGTTAAAGAAATGGGTAACAATTTGTTTTTTCTTTTTCATATCAATTTTTACTTTTTACTTTTTTTGGTTTACTAAAATATGGTTAAAGTAATAGATAACAATTTATTTTGTTTATATATCAGTTTTTGTTTTTTTTCGTTTATATGGAATAGTATTTGTTTTGTGCATATATTAACTGTAACAGAGTTCTTGTATGAATAATGGACATAAAATTATGTAGTTTAGCATTTGTTTAACAATCAATTATCTTCACAAACCTAAGTGGTTGGTTGTACTTATTGGAATTCATTACTTTATGAATAATGGACATAAAATTATGTTGTTTAGCCTTTGTTTGACAATCAATTATCTTCACAAAACTAAGTGGTTGGTTGTACTTATTGGAATTCATCAACCACTTTACTTCTAGTTGTGTTAGTAATATTATTATTGATGCAATATGTGTTACAAATCAGGCACGTGATGTATAAGCATAAGATAAATAACATGAGAAACTAGACACTTCCTAAACTTGTTTAAAACTCAAGTCAATACCAACTAAGCCTCAAGTGGTGTTAGGATGAAAATCACTTTCTCTTAGAGTGCCTTGCTTACACCCACATTAGATCTGGGTTTCATAATATTTGGTTGAATAGAAATCTTTACAACCTCGAATAGAAATCTTCACAACCTCCTAACCTGCCAAAACTATAAAGAACTTGGAAAGCTTCTTGCCAAGCTTTTTGAGCACATTAACAAGATTTTAAAGTAAACCAATTATTTTCCTTCTTAAGGTCCCATAAACCAAAATCATCATCATCATTATCATATTTTTTAACAATATTTCATTTTCTAATAATAAAAAGTTTTCAATTTAAAAAAATAAATTTACTACATTAAAAATGTGTGGACATAAACAAAAATATATATATATATATATAAAATCCTCCAAGACACTCGAGATTTCAAAAAACTTAACAGCTGGAATCTAAATTTTGAATAATTCTTCAAAATTATGATAGAAAAATCAGCACACACAAGCAGATAAATCTATCCACGTAACATAGATTCTCAATCATGTAATACACGTTACATAAGTGAGAAGTTGACTTATTTTTTCATCGCACGTTACATTTATTTACTTTTAGAAGCTCAGTAATTTGGCATCGCCCTCGTCGTGGCACAAAGTTATCGCCTTGACTTGCTCATCTTTTACACAACTGATTAATTATCTACCTCTAGAAACTTGAGCATAATTTTGTTCAACTCGGTGGGTTTCTGCAATGGAAGAACATGCCCACAATCTTTTATCACCGCAAGCTTACTCTTCTCTCCAATATGCCTGCAACACAATCACAAGCGAAAAGTTATTTCGAGAGCAACTAAACTTCTCCATGGAGATTATAACGTTATTCCGAGAGCAACTAAACTTCTCCATGGAGATTATAACGTTATTTCGAGAGAAACTAAACTTCTCCATGGAGATTATAACGTTATTTCCAGAGCAATTAAACATATCCATGGAGATTATAATGTTATCAGTTGACTTCATTTGCATTAGCTGGTAAATAAAAAAATATTACAAGAGAGTTTGTTACCATTGTGTAATATAGGCCTCTTCTAGCTGGAAGATTCTATCGTTCAGCCCCCAAATTATTAGAACATCCTGACAGATTTTAAGGAGATTCAATTTCAATCAATCGTTTAAGGAGATTCAATTTCAATTAATCGTTTCAAAATTTCAGAGATTAATTGAGATATCAAACGCAAAGACACCAACCTGGTTTACTGCTGGCAGTGGTGGTGAATTCTTCGAACCAATCACAATCCCATCCACGAGCTGTGCTTTTTGCTCTCTGTTTTGTTCCGTAGCCTTTCAACAATTCAAATTCAAACCAGATCGACGAGTTTAAATAACGTTCCAAGATAACATTTCCACGAACATGAACATGAACAGTATTTTATATGTATATTATATACCTGCAATAAGTCTTCGTATATGAAAGCAGGAAGCCATGGCGTCTTGTAAGAACTCATTTTCCAGGAGATCTTCAAGCCTCTCGCATTGTTGGGAAGAAGCAGTTCCTTAATGTCGTAGTAACCCAATTCTTCTAGAAGAGGATCATTAGTCGACGGCGTCATGCAAATTGCGGAGCTGATGATAATTAAGCGCTGTACGAGATTAGGGTATTTGTGCGCCATCCAGAAGGCAACGAAGCCACCGTAGCTATGCCCGACCACGATCACGCTCTCTATCTCGAGATATTCGACCATTCTCTTCATACACGCCGCTTGAAATATTTCAGTCCTCTCGGAGCTCATCGTTGTGGAATCCCCGAAGAATATGAGATCGGGGATCAGGAGATCGAAGTGCTTTCCAAGAGCCACGATTTGGGTATCCCATGCCGTCAGGCCGTCTGCTCCGAAACTGTGAATGAGAAGGAGAGTCTGCTGCTGATTCTCCAAAGTGCGTGGTTTTTTTTCCTGTAAAACCCAGCAGTGCAGAGAGGTGCCATTGCTTAACTGTATCTGGTTAGACTTTAGGCCCCGAGATATCCACTGAGCTCGCTTCCTCTTTCTTATAAATTCTACAATACTAAATCCAAACAGTCCCCTCATCTCAACTGTGGATCGTTGCCTTTCGTTTGATGATGGTGCCTGGGTTCAATATAAATAAGCTTATGTCAAGCAACTGGCTATGAGTAAGTAAAGTCAGAGACGGTTAAACTTGAGTTACTGCTTAGTAAAAATTGTCTAACTCTCTCTCGTCCAAATTTAAACTTTTGACAAGTTACAAAATCATATGATCAGAAGATTTGGATGGACCATTCTGTCCTGGATTTTTTTGGCTTTTTTATTTAATCTGTAACTGTAAACATCATTTACTCAAGTAATTCTGGAGAAAATGTGAGGCTAAATAAAACATGTATTCAATCATAACAATTGATTTATAAAACTTGTGGAAACATAACAGAGATATTTCACCTTTTACATAACTTCGGCTCTGGACACTTTCAAACAGAAGCTTGAGCTTCCACACTATTCTCTCATAATTTTCTCAAAGTTCTTTCAAAATTCTCTCTTTGATTTACAATCTTCTTCTTCTATTTATATAGAGACTAAAATTTGATTAACATTAAAGGCTATAATAACTATCTATTTTAAAAACTTAACTTTATAAAAGAGGTGAACTCGACTGCCTACCATGACATTAAAAACAAAATTCAACTTAATAATATAAAAACCCTGTATATTTAAACTTGGTGTAAGCCCACATGCGAAAAAACCGAGAGGATATGGGAAGTAAAAGGCCGACCGTTAAGTCGGATGAAATCCGTTCTAATTAGGTCAACATTTTGCATCTTCACTGTAGTAGGAATGTTGACTCATTGGAGAAATGTTTAACATAAATTTATAATATTTCCAAATTTATAATAAAAAAAAAATGTTGATAAATTTCTAATATTTACAAATTTATAAATGGTGATAAATGTAACTAACCATTTAGTTTTGTAAAGATAATTGATTATTAAACAAATCTTAAAATATATAATTTTATATATATTATTCATACCAGATTATTAAGCTTAATAAAAACAAAAAACAAATAGGATTTAATAAAATAAAAAACAAAAATTCATACTAAAAAATAAAAACAAATTGTTACCCATTTATTTTGTGAAGCTTATTTAAATCTTAATTAAGTTGCACTTAAGTATAACTAGATATGACGATTATAAAATGAATTCTTGCTATACACTTGTTACACTTGGCTTAATCTTGTTGATAGTAAACATAAATTCTACTTAAAAAACTTTAATAAGCCAGAATTCAACAACATGGTAAGATTTCCATTAATAAGTCTAGATTTTTATATATTCGATAATGTTTTTACTAAACTAGTATAAAAGAATATATAGTTGAAAGTATTTTAATGTTGTGAAAAAGAATATAAATATTTTCAAATTATATTTATATTTAAAAGTATTAACTCAATAGTATCAAAACTTTCTTATAATACAATTATTATTCATTTCAGTTTAAAAAAACACCCAAAATCAAACCAAATCGTATTATATAATGTATCAAATCAACGAAAATGGTATAATATGACATTGTGTTAAAATAATCCTCCAAAACGTATCTTAAACTTTAATCCATAAAATTAATTTAAAACGATTAAAATATTTTCATATATCCCTTTAACAGTTGGTTCATCAAAATTAATTAAACGTAAACCACTACCAATTCAAGTTTCCGTGGGCTATTTTTAATTAATTTTCTTTTACGAACGCTTAAGATATGTTGTACAAAAATATTTTTACATTTTTAAACTATTTTCATTGATTAATACTTAAGATACGTTGTTTAAAAATGTTTAATTTTTTTTAAAGAATGATGTGAAAAATACAATTAGTTGGAATGTTCTCTCTATATCACTAGAAAAACAACTTTTTTATTATAAAAGTAGTATTAACATCCTACATATTTTTCTCCAAAAACCAATTTTTATGTTTCGTATGTATATTATAAACCAATTACATACTTATTAGAAGACATTTCATCCAAAACTTTATAGTCTAATAAAACTTTCCAAAACAACCCTAGAGAGGCTATCAACTTCCACATTTAAATTTATGTATATATGCTGGAAAGATAAAAAAGGAAAAATCTTTCATAAGATCTCTGATACTTTCCTTCCAATGACTTAAAACCAGAGAATTCACCTGCATTCCCCTTTGCCCAATTATAATAACTTGTGAATCACCCAGAATCTGCAACAAGGACAAACCCCAAATTTTTGCACAATTAAGTAAACCCCATAAGGTGACCAATTCAACTTGTAACTTCCCTTAATTTTCGTAAAAAAATATATATATATATATATTTACTGCATGTAATATTAAAAATTACTAAACAAAGTTTAGAGAGATGTTATTATTCATACTTCTTTTATTAGGCACTAATGTCGTCATGTATCTAGTTTATTATTAACTTGCTTATTTGGTGAACTGCCTACATGACATTACTTTATGACAGAAGAGAACTGTTTATATTTAACTTGTTGTCATATGACAGTTCGTTGTTATCGTTTGCTTTCTTTTACTCTTGGGTTGTACAAGGGATGACTCATGGTCTTACCTAGTCATTATGACTAATGCATGAACCTCTATGTTCTTAAGTGGAGGCAGTGAAAGACCTTGATATTACAGTTAAAATGACAACTCTAAGCTAAGAGGCCATAAGGAGCAATGCCAAGGCGAAACTAGGTTTTGAACAAGGTTCTAATCCTAAACCCTTTTTATTCTTTAATGTTCAAAAGCCATAGTACATGTAACTATTTTTATCAAATGCAAAATTTTTATCCTACGTATACTAATGGCCAAGCTTTATCATTTCAAGTACCATACAAGCCAAAACCTTTAAAAAGTTTACTATAATATTACACTAAAATCCAATGTGGCAGCTATACCAAAGACAAGGGTTGATTTTGATTTGTTGTGTTTACATTCGGCCCCAAATTTGATATCCACTTAAAAACGAAGATTTGTTATTAAAAAAAAAATGCTGCGAAATTAATACATCCTCCAGTTGTCGACAACAAGTTTGATGTGGAAAACCCTAATGGTTTTCACCACACTTTGGAGATCGGGTCAAACTCATCGATGGGGTTTTGGTATGGTAGCCCATGTTCTTTTCAGTTTGTTCTTCGACTTCAATTAGAGGAAATTTCAATTTAAAATGGGCCTTCCAAAAATAATACAAATTCCATGTCATCATGTATTAGCCAATCAAAATGCTTTAAAATTCAAAAAGTGAGCACCTCTTAAACAATTTTTTAATATAAATTTGGGGATAGGTATAAAAAAAACTACTTTTTTTGTTCATATGTTCGACATATCTCCCTGTGTTTTTACTCAAATTTCAATCAGGAGACTCGTTGGATGCATAATTAAATTCTGCATCCAACGAGTACCCACTTGACATACTTTTAACGGGCCCCGCTACCCTCAAAACAAGAAATACCTGAAAAAATGGGATGATGACATCATCATCACGTTGTTTCATGTATTTCTTATTTTTGGGGTAGCGAGGCCAATCAAAATTATGCCGAGTTGGTACTCGTTGGATGCGGAATTTAATTATGCATCCAATGAGCTCTCTCGATCGAAATTTGAGTAAAAACACAAGGAGATATGTCAAAAATACGAACAAAAAAGTAGCATTTTCTTTTCCTCCTCCAAAATTATAAATATTATTTTATTATTTTATTATTTTAACTATTATTTTATTAATTTTCCTTAGGAGGCCAATTTTGAGTTGAAATTTCCTCTAATGTCCATGCGCGATCCTTCACTACTCTCTCAGTTAACAGAGACGTGAGGCCATTTAACTTGGGATCTCGACTTCATGTAGAACTGTTCCCACTGCACAACATACAAGTGGAAGTCAAGAACTATGTTCGGTTGTTAATAAGGTATCACCAATTGGAGTTGAATTATCGAGCGGGTAACTATTAACTATTTCTCTTTTTTTCTTCTCTGCAACAGTTTTGTTTTAAATTTCAAGATACGTTTTAACTCCTTTTAATTTGAAAAGTGTAGAACAACTTTATGATTGGGACGCGGTTAAAATTCAACTAAGAGGACTCCTTTTTGAAGGGGTAAGACCCATGTTCATACTTGCATAGCTCCGTGGATTCAAATTGGTTCTTCGGATGTAATTCTTTGTGTAGGGGTTTTTCCCACTATGTTAGTTTGGTATTTTGGAAGTGATATTCTGGTGCTTTGGTATCGTTCATTGAAAATTTAAGGGAGCTTTTACCATTTGTGGAGTCGTAGATGACTATGCCACTCTGTGTAATTTTTTTTGGTTCTGGAACTTGTTAAATACTATAAGCACCTGTGATGGTTTCAATCTTGTATCTCTGTTTAAATCACCTTTTTTATCACTATGTAAAATTCCAGAACTGACTTAAGAGTTCTTGGCTATGGAGTCTTGCAACTATGCCACTTTCTGCTGAACGGTAAGGGGTTTTAATGTTCTCCCATTTTGATTCTGGAAATGTATTTATATAATACAGACTTCGAGTGAGTCTGACCCCATGAGGGTTTTGAATGTTTAACATAATTTCAGTTCCTTTAAAGGAATGTGGTTGTGAGCCTTCGTCCTGTCTATTTTGTTTTTAGGCGTAGAAGCCACTCTAAAACCCAATTTGATATGTATATCTTTATTGAATCTATCAGGGTTATCTAAAGGCAATAGTATATACGATTATTTATTTTGTTGCTCTTCTTGCATCGTTTTTATATTATTGTAACTCAATAATACTTTGTAATCTTAGGGTTACTCTTTATTTTGTATATAGTTTACAAACATTGGGATTCTACTATGAAATCTTTGCCTTTCTAAAGAAAAGGGCTTGGAAACATGGGCCGTAAGGCCTCTGCTAGTTGTTTTCTTATTACTTGAAGGAGATTTCTGAGAGAAACTAGTTTAACTTACTGCGTATACAGAGCTTAAATAGAATGATATTTGTGTCAATTTCTTACATGACTTTACTTGTTTACAGTTTATATATTGTATCGTTATTCTGCTGGGTTATCAGCTATATCGTGGTTGATTTTAGGATGAGATTATGATACTATGAAAACCTCACTTACTGCAAATCTATGCTGAAGTAGAAATTCTCTGCTTTGTATGTTTCTCTTATTAAAATATAAATATATTTGTGAGATCTTATGAGAGCTTTTACTTTGATTATCTAACTCTGTTATTGTAAGTTTAAGTAGGTCATGAGACCGTATGTAAACCCTTATTACTGTTATAACGAATCATATTAATCATACTATTTCGAAAATAGTTAAGCCCTAAGGCTGTTGGAAATCCTTCATCTATAAGAAAATTTTCTTGCAGATAACAACGCCAAAATGGCCTTTACCCTGAAATTAGGGCTATGGCCTGTTGTTAAACTCAACTTGGTGTTAAAATGTGTCAAGATCTGGTTATACTATCTTTAGAACATCTATGTGGTATTTAGTTTAACTTGACAAGTTTTAATTTAAAACATGATATAATAGATTTATACCTATTTCTGTGTTTATACTTATTCTATAATTTAAGGTTCAGTTTGACTAACTGTAATTATTTAAAATATTTGTATCCTTTGGATTACGAGCTATGGCTTATAAATTTAACTAAATGCTAGTTTGTATAATTATCAATGGATTGTACACAATAAATACATAACACTTCCGTTCTCTGTAATAACTAAGATACACAATGATTCAATAATTCTGGTACTACTTATTCAGACATAATTTCATATCTTCATGTACTAGAGTACGTCATTTCGGTTAGAGGAAAAATATAGGAGAAATTTTTTAATTCATTTCTCTATCATTCAATTTCTATGCTACTTCATCAAATAATCCTTGAATAAATCTCATTCAACTATAACCACATTTGGAAATAACTACAACTTACTTAAACAGAGGTAAATAACATATTACAGATATAGAGTTGGAACTTGGATGTGTTGCAGTAAAGGGAATAACACCCAAGGGAGAGTGTTCCACCCAACCTTTCCCTAAAGCAACCAAATAACTTGCTTAGGACCCCCTAGCTTGTTTAGTGAACCACTAGGACAGAGATCTCTGATACACAACAGATTTCTGCAACTTAGCACTCGGTAGCAGACTTAACTCAGCAAAACACTTTACTTATCCCCTCATCAAATTCTGTGTGTTCCTGACTCTTCACTTTGCAGCAATCACAACTTCATTCTCTCAGAAATCAGAATGAGTGGTGAGAATCCTGCTTAATTTAATGGTTTATATAAGATTGCCTAGGTCTTTGGGTCAATTTTAGAATTTAATGGGCCACCATCTCAGTTCCCTCTCTCAGGGAACATGACCAATTTTTTAGGGATTATACTCTTGCAACAACTAGAAAGTGAATGCTAGTGTTGACACTTGTCAACCAGCCTTCTACAGCCGCTCCTTCCTCCTAGTGGGTCAGTGAACACCCATTTAACTATCTCCCTTGAATAGGTGTCTCCTTTTATTAATTATTAAAATAAATAATTCTTCAATTACAGTCATCGTTGACCCACTTGGTCATAAACTTTACAATAAAAATTAGCATAATGTTTTTGCTGAAATCAATAATAAATATTTATTTTTTTGTTTTGGGTATGTCACAAACACCCCCCCTTAAGCTCAACATCGTCCTCAATGTTTCTTAATTTATTCTAAGTCTTCTTGGAACAGAGTTGGATATGCCACCTGCATATCGCTCTCCAATTCCTAGGTCACTTCATCTAGACTAAGGTGTTTCCACTGCACATTAACCTGTCCAATGGTGCGATTCCAGAGAAACGTTTCCCTCCTGTCGAGAATATAATCCGGTTCCACCGAAAAATATCCTTCTGGCTCTACCTGAATCACATTCCAATCAATCACATGAGTAGCATCATGTATATACTTTTTCAAAATAGAAACATGAAAGACAATATGTATTTTCAGATTAGGTGGAAAGGCTAACTGATATGCCACTGGCCCCACTTTTGCTAGTATTTCGAACGGTCCACAATACCTAGGTGCTAATATAGCACAACTCCCTAGTTTAAATGAGCTATTTATGGGTTTCACCTTAACAATCACATGCTCACCTACTTGGAATTCCTTCGGAGCTCTTTTAAGGTCGGCATGACTCTTTTTCGGGTCTTGAGCAGTTTTCAAGTTGCCTTGTACCCGTTTTAGTGTTAGCTCCAAATATTTTAACATGTCAGGTCCTAACATCAATCTGTCTACTGGATTACTCCATGTAATAGGAGTATTACACTTTCTACCATATAATATTTCAAAAGAACTAGGCTCTGCTGAATCCTAATAATGGTTATTATAAGCAAATTAAACTAAGTGCAAATGGTCTTCCCACTTTTTGGGATAATCTCTAACATACATTCATAACATATCTTCTAGTATATGATTAACTCTTTCTGTTTGTCCACCCGTTTGCGGATGATAAACAGTATTGAAGTTTAATTTAGTATCTATCCCTTTGAATAAATATTTCCATAAATTACCAGTAAATTTTGGATCTCGTTTAGAAATTATTACCTTTGGGATTCCATGTAAGCGAAAAAATTCTTTATGAAAATGTCAGCAATATTAACAGCTTTATAAGTTGTTTTAACATGTATAAAGTGTGCTTCTTTACTCAATTTATCCACAACTACCATTATTGAATCATTATGTTTTTAGGTTTTAGGTAAACCAGTTACAAATTCAAAACTCATGAATTCCCATTTCCAATTTGAAATTCGTAATGGATGTAAAAGGTCTGCTGGGTGTTGATGTTCAACTTTAAATTGTTGACATTCGATACAACTAGCTAAAAATTCAGCAACTTCATTTTTCATGTTAGGCCAAAAGTACTACTTTCTCAACATGGTTATCATCTTCTGATACCTCGGATGCCCAGAATAAGGACTTTTGTGTATTTCATTCAAAATCAACAATTTAACTTCTGGTATATTTGGTACATAAAGTCTGTTTTTAAAAAGTATTAAACCCTTTTCATTAAAGCTTTAATTTATAATTATATTTTCAAATATATTATGAGTTATCTTTTCTTTTAATTTATGGTATTCTGGATCCCTCTTTATTCCTTCTTCCAATTTATCTTCCAAATCAATTTTATAACTGCTAATGGTAGCTACATAACTTATTATTGCATTCATGCTTAGGGCATCAACCACTTTATTTTATTTCCCTTTAATATGTTTGATTTCAAAATCATATTCGCTAAATAAAGCTAGCCATCTAACTTGCCTTGTGTTTAGATTTTGATGATCAAACATATATTTTAGGCTTATGTTATCAGACATTAGAGAAATTATTTTACCTATTAAGTGATGGTGCCACATTTTTAAAGCATGGATTATGGAAGCCAACTCCAAGTCATAAGTTTCATAGTTCTTTTTGTGAATTTTTAATTTTCTTGATTTGTATGCAATTGCATGACCTTCGTGTGTTAGTACTCCACCCAAGCCTTCCTTGCATGCATCGATGCATACAATGAAATCTTTGTTTGGATATGCTATTTTTAGAATGGGTGCAGTAGTTAGTAATTCTTTTAGTTTATTAAAACTGTCTTCGCATTTCTAATCCCAAACAAATTTCTTACCCTTTTTCTATAATGAAGTTATAGGATTTGCAATGTTTGAAAATCCTTCAATAAATTTTTGGTAATAACCTGTTATCCCCATAAAGGATCATACATTAGTTACGTCTTTAGGAATATTCCAATCAATTATAGATTTTATTTTATTCGGGTCCACCGATATCCCTTCTTCGGATATTACGTGCCCTAAATATTTTATTTTATCTTTATAGAAATCACAATTGTTGAACTTAGCATATAGCTGATATTTTCTTAACACTTGTAATATTTTCTTTAGGTGTTTATATTGTTCTTCTTTTGTCTTAGAATAAATCAATATGTTGTCTAAAAAGACTACTACAAATTTTTCTAAGTACTTACTTGGGACACTGTTCATTAAACACATAAAGGTTGCTGGTGCATTTGTTATCCTGAAGGGAATAAACACAAATTCATAGTGCATGTATCTTGTTCTGAAAGGAATTTTAAAGATGTCTTCATCTTTCATTATGACTTGGTGATACCCATACCTTAATTCGATCTTTGAGAATATCGACACTCTGCATATTTGATCAAACAGACCTTCAATGTGGGGTAGAGGATATCTATTCTTAATTGTCATTTTATTAAGTTGGCAGTAGTATATGCATAGATGCAGAGTACCATATTTATTTTTAACAAAAAGGACCAGTGCTCCCCAAGGGGATACACTTGATCTTACATAATTCCTATAATTGTAATTTTAACTCATTCAGCTCTAAGATGTTCATTCTATGTGGAGCTTTTGAATCAGGTATCACTCCAGGTACTAATTCGATCATAAAGTCTAGATCTCGTTTAGGAGGTAATCCTGGAATTTCTTCCAGGAATATGTCTGCAAAATCTTGGAGGATCAAAATATCCTCAAATCCTGGTTTATCTTCTTTATTAATTTGTTCATTATTTATAATTTGTACAACAAATACTTTACAACCCTTCCTTACAGCCTTTTTCATCTGTAAGGATGAAATTTGTCTAACAGATATCTTCCTAGGTATTCCTGTGATAGTAATTATTTCTCCTTCATTATTCAAATAAGTAAAAGTTTTCTGGAAATAGTTTAAAATAACTTGGTGTGTTTCAATCCAATCCACTCCTATTAGGACATCATAAGACCCTATAGGCAACAAATTCAACTTGACATGATCAGTTTGAAACTGACTCATAAACAAATTACAACTTTCAACATAGTTTACCACCTTTCTTTTAGGTTCCTGTGGCTAACTGAACCAACTAGGATTTTTCAAACTTTTTTAAAGACAAGCTGCACTTTTCCACTATGTTAAGAGATATATAACTTAAACTAGCACCTAGATCAATTAAGATGGAAACATAAAATTTTTGTATCATACCTTACACTTCCACCATGGAAGTCTGATGATCTGCTTGTTTGTTCTCCAGAGTTGCATTTATCGTGTGCATCTCGTTTTCCATATCTCCAACTGTTTCCTCTTCCTGGACAGTGTGTATGTTGTCGATGTTCCCCTTCCGGATTGGACAGTACTTGGTGTAATGCAGCCCTTGATATTCCTAGCATTTGACAGGTTCCCTTTGTTCAGCATTTTTAACAAAGTTGTTAAACATATCCCTGCCTTTTGGCGCTACAATATTCTAGGGTACTCTATTCTTAAAATCAGTTTTCTGATAGTTATTCTTGGAGAAGTTCTGATATTTACTCCCAAAACTCTTATTTGACTTGATTCCTCTTCTCTTTTGATCAAAATGACTTTCCTTTTTAGTCCTCCAATTATGTAGACTTTCTCTTTTCTTGCTCTGCTCATAACAGAATTCAGCCTTTCTCATAGCTTCCTCCAAAGTTTTCGGATTGTCAAACTGAATCCTATCTTTGAAGCTAGTAGGTAAACAAATTAAAAACCATTGAATTTTAGGATTTTCATCTATTATGTAAGGTACGTATCTTAACAGACTTAAAAACTTGTTGCTCAGCTCTCTCATGGACATGGAACGCAGTTTCAATTCATAGAACTCCTTGGCTCTTTCTTCATAGCATTGTTTAGACATAAGCTTTCTTTTAAAATACTTCTTAAAAACTATCCAGGTTAAGTACTTTTCTTTCATATTTTTTGACCCTCTTTATATCTTTCCACCAGATGTCGGCTTTTTCGGTCAAATTGTAAATAGTCATTCTGGCCTTTAATCTATCTGAATAGTTGTAAATATGGAAGTATTTTCTTCATTCCTACCAGCCAAGCTTTTGCTTCCTCACCTTTGTCTCCTTCCCCATTGAACATGGGAGGTTTTATTTTTTTGAATTGCCTAGAAATTTCTTCGTAGGGTTTATACTTCTTTCTTCTAGGATTTCGGTCACTTTCACGACTGTCGCTTATGTATCTATGCATTTCCCTACGTGACCTTGTTTTAACCTCTAAAGAAGATTTACTGTCAGGATATTTATCTTTCTTCCCTCTATGTTTATAGGACGTTGTTTCAGAATTAGTTTTGATATCATTTCTTTTATCTTTTTCTTGGTTATGTATTTTGTCTAGTAGATATTCATTCAGCTCTAAAATGCTTTCATTATCATATTTCAAATTTTGAAGTTCATTCTTCAACTCTCTAACTATTTATAGTAATTCTGGATTATTCAATTCTACATAAAAGTTTTCAGGGTTGTTATGCAGCTGAGAACCATTTTCAGCAGAGGCTTCAGCATTCTCCACTTCCTGCAAAATAGATTTTATATGTCTGGATAGAAATAATTGTAAAATAAAATTAGTACATTGTTTTCTTTATATTCGAGTGAGCCAATCAGGCCTAGTGTTTGGAACCTCGCTTTGATACCACATGTAACATTGCTTAATTTTCATAAATAAATAAAAAATTATTTATTGCATGTAATATTAAAAACTACTAGACAAAGTTTAGAGAGATGTTATTATTCATACTTATTTTATTAGGCAGTAATTCTGTCATGTATCTAGGTTATTATTAGCTTGATTATTTGGTGAAATTCCTGCAAGAAATTACTTTGTGACAGAAGAGAACTGTCTATATTTAACTTGTTGTTGTAGGACAGTTCGTCGTTATCGTTTGCTTGATTTTACTCTTAAGCTGCACAAGGGATGACTCATGGTCTTACTTAGTCGTTATGACTAATGCATGAACCTTTATGTTATTAAGTGCAGGCAGTGAAGTACCTTGATATTACAGTTAAAACGACAACTCTAAGCTAAGAGGCCATACGGAGCGATTCCAAGGTGAAACTAGGCTTTAAACAAGGTTCTAATCCTAAACCCTTTTTATTCATCAATGTTCAAAAGACATAGTACATGTAACTATTTTTATCAAATGAAAAAGTTGTGTCCTACATATTCTAATGGCCAAACTTTATCATTTTGGGTACCATACAAGCCAAAACCTTTGAAAATTTTACTATAATATTACACTAAAATCCAATGTGGCAACTATACCACAGACAAGGGTTGATTTTGATTTGATGTGTTTACAATCGCCCTTAAAACAAACCCTGCGAAATTAATATGTCCTCCAACTGTCGGCAACAACTTTAATGTGGAAAACCCTAGGGGTTTTCAATGCACTTTGGATATCGAGTCAAACTCATAGATGGGGTTTTGGTATGGTAGCCCTTGTTCTTTTTAGTTTGTTCTTCAACTTCTTCATGCTCCATCATTCATTACTCTCTCAGATAATAGAGATGTGAGGTCATTTAACTTGGTCTTGCAACTTCATGTAGAAATGTTCCCACTGCACAACATACAGGTGGAAGTAAAGAACTGTGTTCAGATATCGATAAGGTATCACCGATTGGAGTTGAACTACCAAGCAGGTAACTATTAACTGTTTCTCTTTTTTTCTTCTCTGCAACAATTTTGTTTTAAATTTCAAGATATGTTTTAACGCGTTTTAATTTGAAAAGTGCAGAACAACTCTATGACTGGGATGTGGTTAAACTTTGGCTGAGAGGACTCCTTTATGAATGAGTAAGACCCACGTTCATACTTGCGTAGCTCCGTGGATTCAAAATGGTTCTTAGGATGTAATTCTTGGCATTTGGTTTTTTCCCACTGTGTCAGTTTGGTATTCTAGAAGTGATATTCTCGCTTTGGTATTGTTCATTGACAATTTAAGGGAGTTTTTACCATTTGTGGAGTCATAGATGACTATGTCACTCTATGTAATTTTGTTTGGTTCTGGAACTTGTTAAAAACTATAAGCACCCGTGAGGGTTTCGATATTGTATCTCTGTTTAAATCTCCTTTTTGGTCACTGTGTAAAATTCCAGAACTGTAAGAGTTGTTGGCTATGGAGTCTTGCGGCTATGCCACTTTCTTCTGAATGATAAGGGGTTTTAATGTTCTTCCATTTTGATCCTGGAAATGTATTTATATAATACAGACTTCAAGCGAGTTTGACCCCATGAGGGTTTTGAATGTTTAACTTAATTTCAGTGGCTTTAAAGAAAACGTGGTTGTGAGCCTTCATCCTATGTATTTTGTTTTTAGGCATAGAAGCCACTCTAAAACCTAGTTTGATATGTATATCTTTATTGAATCTGTTGGGGTTATCTATAAAATTATTCTAAAGGTGAAAGTATATACATTTTTTTATTTCATTGCTCTTGTTGCATCTTTTTTATATTAATGTAACTCGATAAGACTATGTAATCTTAGGGTTAATCTTTATTTTGTAGATAGTTTACAAACATTGGGATTCTACTATGAAATATTTTCCTTTCTAAATAAAAGGGCTTGGAAACACAGGCCATAAGGCCTCTACTAGTTGTTTTCTTATTACTTGAAGGATATTTCTAAGAGAAACTAGTTTAACTTATTACGTATACATAGCTTAAATAGAATGATACTTGTGTAAATTTATTACATGACTTTACTTGTTTACAGTTTATATATTGTATCGTCGTTTTGTCGGGCTATCAGCTATATCGAGGTTGATTTTAAGATGAGGTTATGATACCATGAAAACCTCACTTACTCCAAATCTCTATTGAAGTAGAAATTCTCTGCTCTGTCTATTTCTCTTATTAAAATATAAATATATTTGTGAGATCTTATGATAGCTTTTACTTTGATTATCTAACTCTATTATTGTAAGTTTAAGTAGGTCATGAGACCATAGGTAAATCCTTATTACTGGTAGAAAGAATCATATTAACCATACTATTTTGAAAATAGTTAATCCCTAAGGTTGTTGGAAATCCTTCATCAATAAGAAAATTTTCTTATAGATAACAAAGTCAAAATGGCCTTTAGCCTGAAATCATGGTTATTTCCTGTTGTTAAACTCGAATTGGTGTTAAAATGTGTCAAGATCTGGTTATACTATCTTTAGAAGATCTCTGTGGTATTTAGTTTGACCTGACAAGTTTTAATTTAAAACATGATATAATAGATTAATACCTATTTATGTGTTTATACTTATTCTGTAAATTAAGGTTCAGTTTTACTAACTGTAATTATGTATAATGTTTTTATCCTTTGGATTACGCATTATGGCTTATAAATTTAACTAAATACCAGTTTGTATAATTATCAGTGGATTGTACACAATAAATACATAACACTTCTGTTATCTGTAATAACTAAGATACACAATAATTAAATCATTCCGGTACTACTTATTCAGACATAATTTCATATCTTCCTGTACTAGAGTACGTCATTTCGGTCAGAGGAAAGTATATGAGATAATTTTAAATTCATTTCTCTATCAATCAATTTCTATTGTAATACTTCATCAAATAATCCTTGAATAAATATCATTCATTTATAACCACATTTGGAAATAACTACATCTTAATTAAACAGAGGTAAATAACATATTACAGATATAGAGTTGGAACCTGGATGTGTTGCAATAAAGGGACTAACACCCAAGGGAGATGGTTCCACCCAACCTTTTCCTGAAGTAGCCAAATCACTTTCTTAGGACCCCCGAGCTTGTTCATTGAACCACTAGGATGGAGATCTCTGCTACACAGCAGACTTCTGCAACTTAGCACTCAGTAGAAGACTTAAATCAACAAAACAATTTAGCTATCCTCTCATCAAATTCTTTGTGTGCTAGACGTTTCAGTTTGCAGTAATAACAAAGTTCATTATCTCATAAATCAGAACGAGTGGTGAGCCTCATGCTCAATTTGATGGTTAATATAAGATTGCCTAGGTCTTTGGGTTAGTTTTAGAATTTAATGAGCCACTAGCTCAGCTCCCCCTCTTAGGGAACATGACCATGTTTTTAGGGATTATGATCCTACAACATCTAGAAAGTGAATTCTAGTGATGACACTTGTCAACCAGCCTTCTAGAATTGCTCCTTCCTCCTAATGGGTCAGTGAACACTCATTTAATAGTCTCCCCTGAATAGGTGTCTCCTTTCATTAATTATTAAAATAAATAATTCTTCAATTACAGTCATCCTTGACCCACTTGGTCATAAAAATTACAATAAAAATTAACATAATGTTTTTGCTAAAATAAATAATAAATATTTATTTTTCAGTTCTGGGTATGTTACACAGCTCTAGTATTCATACCTCTTCCCTCTTTCGTCAAATGCTTATAAATTTTATTCCTTCCAACCTTTGAAACAAACCCAGCACAACACACACCTTTCAAAGTTTCCCCGTCAAAAAAACCCACATGATGCTCAATCAAAATAGAAGGAAAAGGGAAAATTTTGAAATTCCTAGAAGATTTTTCTTTGTTCTAATATGAAAAAGGAAGAAATAATCTTTGAAAAAATGAAATAACTTTCTGAAATTGCTTATTAAAATTGGCTATGTTTCTAGCCTTCCAAACTTCCCACAGCATGAAAAGCGGAAGATAGCCGTAAATTTTTTACCCGTCATACCATTGTTGTAAATTATCCTCCATCGATTCACCATCCCACAAATGACGCAACATTTGGTATTTATTCATCAGTAAATACAAAACTTCTTTAAAACAAACACACTCGTCGAACAAATGACCAACATATTTTTCCTTCACTCTACACATAATACATCTCCCCGACCCTACGAAACCCCTTCTCTGCATAACATCCCAGGTCAAAATCTTGTTTTCTAAACATAAACAAATAGATCATTTGATTTTTTAAGGAACAAAACCTCTCCATAGCAATCTCGTACACTAAACAGTCCCTACAAAACTATCTTCCATAAACAACGAATGATAAGCCAACATAGCAGTCACCATTCCCTCTTTAATAATATAAACCCAAACCAATTTGTCAGATTTATCACAAAGAGAAATTCCTCCTTGATAAAGTTTGGACACATACACATTCCATTCCTTGGCTGAGTTTCCATCGGCCCAAATTTGATGAACGATCCAACCTTTGCATAATACTCGAGCCTCCCAATTGAATCTGCTTTCAGATAAAGATATTTCTTCTATGAAGTTCCAACAAAAGCTCGTGAGAAATTTTTTAATCACCTTGCATCCCACAGATAGGATCAATCCCTAAATATATTTGGATTTCTCTACCAACATCCTAGCTTATGCAGTTAATTATAAATGGAATCCAATTCTTAAAACTACACGATATTCCTTACTGAGAACTTTTCTTTGATAAGTCACCTCTAAACCATATAGCTGGATCCAAACCTTTCATATATTTGGATTTGATAAGTTTTCCCCATAGTATAGAATTGAACAAACATCACCACATGTTTTTCGCTCATAAAGAGAGATTAAACTTAGACAAATGTTTTATCTCCCATCCCCCCAAAACATAAGGCAACAAAACACTCTCACATGAAGAGAGATGAATCTTTGAAAACTCCATTCTACTCGACCACAAAAAAATGAAATAACTTTTCTCTTATCTGTGAAATTACAGAAGTTGGAACAATTTGTAGAGAAAACCAAAAATCACGTATTCCTTGAAGCATCGAGGTAACCAAAGTAAGCCTTCCCCCAATTGAAAGACAACGAAACGTATAGTTGTTAATTTTGTGATGAATTCTAAGTTACAAGCCATTCCCAATCTTTTATTCCATAGTCATTAGGTTTCAAATGAAAACCCAGATAATTAAAACCATCATCCATACTTTCATATTTATATGGGAAAATCCTGGAAATGAAATATTTGAGAGACATATCTTTACAAAATACAATAAAAGAGGATTTTTTATCCCTCACCTCCAAACCTAATGCGTCAGAAAACATCTTCAGTAAATTCTGCATGTATCTCCAATCATATCTAGAACCACCCCCAATAATAACAACAACGTCTATGAACAAAAGATGACATATATAGACATCTATGGAAACTTTTAACCCTAAAAAATTCTTTTGACTCCTTCCCTAACGAATAAGTAAACTGAGACCTTCAATAGCTAAGATAAACATGTATGGAGAAAGAGGGAAATCATGTCGAATACCTTTGCTTCCTTTGAAGAACTTTGATGGAACACCGTTTATGAGCAAAACAAAACTAGCCGAAGTAATGCAGCCCATAATCCAAGCTACAATATCATATAATAACCCAATATGAATAAGAATTTTCCTTAGATAAGACCGATCTAATATGTCATAACCCTTATACATATCCAATTTTAGAAAGAAAGCATTTTTCTTTTGACTTTTTACAGAATGTAAGCACTCTTGAGCTATCCCTACAACATCTATGATCTGTCTATTAGGTAAAAAAGGCAAATTTCTCTTCAAAAACAAAATTCATAGGAAAGGCTTCAGTCTCTCAGCAATTATTTTTGTGATAATTTTGTATAACAGATCATAAAGAGAAACTGGTTGAAAATCACTAAAAGTATCAGGTCTATCCTTTTTAGGGATAAAAGTAAGATAAGTTGAATTTAAAACCTCATGTATCTTTCCCAATATTCGGGTTTCTTCAATCTCTTCAGCAATCTCCTGCCCAAATAAATAAATAAAATGTAAGTAGAAATCCATTGTCCAACCATCAGGACCAGTAATTTTATCCTTTGCAAACATATTCAAAATATTTTTGACCTCTTCCATAGTAACCTTCTTTCTGATTGACAAGAAGTCCTCTCTCTCAAAGAAGCGGGGAAAATTCTTAATGGTTTTTAACTAAATCTCCAAATTAAAACCCTTATGTTGAGAGAATAAGTTTTTAAAATGGTCAACCATTGCATTTCTTATAGATTTCTAATCATGACTGATATCTCCTTTCTCTGTTCTTATTTCCCATATAGTATTTGTCAACCTTCTTTCATTTGCCAACCTATGAAAAAATTTGGAATTATTATCCCGTGATTGTAACCAGGTTGCTCTACTTTTTTGCCTTAAGGTTTCTTCCTTCTATTTTAAAATCCTCCTATGCTTAGAATCCAACTCTGAAAATATCTCTTTTGTGCCTTTGAAAAAAATAGATCACCCACCACACCAGAAAGACTTTGAATTTTTGCTTATATCTCCTCTGGGTCCTTCTGATTCTTAGTTTTTTTTTATATATTTTCCCACTTTTGGACCTCCACTTTAAGTCTGCTTAATTTTGAAATCAACCCAAACATGATAGATGAATAAGAAACCTTTGACAAATTACTCCATTGTTCTTTGACAAGATCACAGAAAGAAGACTTCTCTAACCAAAGCGGATTGAACTTAAAAGGATACTTGACAAATTTTTTATCAAAATCTATCTGAAGGATGACAACCTTATGGTCCAAAATTCCTACAGAATATTTCCAAGTCCTATACTTTCCAAAATCCTCACATAGATTCTCAGAAAGGAAAAACCTGTCTAACCATTTCGCTAGACCCGCGTCTCCACATCATTCATTTGACCATGTATGGATGATCACATTTGGAACAATATCAACTAGCTTCATTTCTTCAAATTTAGATCTGAAAAAATATGATAAAGGATCTTCATATTTTCTAGACACCAATTTTCTTCATTAGACAACATAAAATTGAAATATCTTGCAACAATTAAAGACCTATCCTGCAAAATTCCAAACTAAAAAATCTCCCCCCAAAATTCCAATCATTTACTATAAGGGGCATAAATATTTAAAATCCTAAGAATCTTCGAAAAACCCTAAATAAAACCTACAAGAATACTTGTAACTGTGACAAAAGCCCTAAATCCACCACTTGAGGATTCCATCCTACCAAAGTGCCTCCTGACAAACCATTTGAATCCCAAGACGACTTTAATCTCAAGAAATACTCACAGGAGGATCCCGCATTTGGCATCATCGCTTGCAAAAGAATCAAACCAGGCTTCAATTTTTCCAAAAACGTCTTCGAAGCCGATCTTTTTGGGCCACTGCCAAGCCCTCTTATATTAAAAGAGAATATTCATTTCTAAACCTCTTTGAGGGTCGCTAATTCTCTAAAAGCCCGATCAAAAACAACCATAGAAAGTCCAAAATCTCGAGATAACCATTTTTCAATATATATATAGAATATATGTAAAAAATAGTTTTAAAACATCAAATGTTGGAAAATGTTTGAACATAAGACATAAAGAAACTTTGAAGTTAGAAATACTTTTATCAAATTTTAAGTATTTAATAAACCAAATACTTATAGCATGTCGTTTCTTATTGTCCACTCTAAATGTAGAGTATTGGAATTCATCAATATAATATATACATTGACAATACCATTTGCAATGGATCTACATCTTAATGTTGATGTAAGTTATGAAGGGCACGTCTCTCCCACTCAAATATGTTGATGTAAGTTATGAAGGGCACGTCTCTCCCACTCAAATATGTGTTAGAACAATATTTGATGAATCATAACTATCTTATATTTTAAAGAAATTTCATTTGTATGAAATAAGTTATGATGTCTTATGTTAGGCAATTAGGCCACCTGAAAAACATGGAATAAACCATTGTTTTTTTAAAGTTGGATCGTTGATAAAGTGTATAAAACGAATACAACTAAGAAAGTTTCATTTAGGGGGATTAGCTATGATGTGTTTATAGCATATCAATTAACCAATTTATAAATTAGCTCCAAGGCATGTGTATGGTGAGCTCTCTCTTAATTCTAGCAAAGTTTGAAATGTTAGATGCTTCTCTTTATATTCATCCTTCTGTTTTTGGTTTTTTTATTAAAACTAATTTCTATAAAACCAATATATATAATGTGCTATATTGTGATAAAACAATAATTCAACAAGTAGGTTTTTGAGATTATTTAAACCAAGGAAAAAATCATAACAAAGAGAACTATATTTATGGAAATGAAAAAAAATCCTTTTATTTGTTTTAAGAAACTAATTTCCATACAACCAATATATGATCTGCTCTATTGTAATAAAACAATAATTCAACAAGTAGGTTTTTGAGATTATTTGATTCATGGAAAAAATCATAACAAAGAGAACTATATTTATGGAAAAGAATAAAGCATCGTTTTGTATTTGATATAATGGTTTTATAAAACATTTGGTTGTAGCTAAATAATTTATAGTGTTTATTTTATATATATATTTTTTAAATTTGTAATTAAAATTGGAATAACAACTTTAAACTTAGATATCACCATACAAATATAAACAATATTTCACATGGTTGACATTAAAAAGCCATAATAAAAATGTGATGATCATAAGAGTTGCATTTGCAATGACATTCCAAGCCATGCAATACCTAGTCCTAGTCCTCTTATAGAAGCTATATGATCCATGTAGTCTCATGGACTTGGTGGGATAATTGTCCATGGACACAACTCTGAATGATTTAGCTTTAGATTTATTGTGATGGTGATGGATGTGTTTATGATGGATTTCTTTAAGCTCCATAACTCTTATATTTAAGTTTCATAACCTTCGGAGAAGTTGAAGCCATGAATTCAATTGGATTAACATAAGGGATGATGGGTACAATTGTAGTTATTGTAAGGCCCAATCCTACATATAAGAAAAAAAAATAAGGCAATGCAAAAATTCAAGTAAAATGGTTGATGAAATAATACAAACACGCCCAAACAAATATATTGTTCTTAAAAATATTTGATTTATAATATGTAGGATTAATCCTAAATGGAGTTGATAAATGTCTCAATGAGTGAGACATTTATCACATAATATGTCACATATTACAAACAAAATCCTAACAAGATTAACTCTCAACCAATGAAAATATTGATTGAGGTCAACAACAAAGTTGTCTATAAGTAACACGCATTCATAAATCAATTAATACATGTCACATACCCATACACTTGACTAATATGCATAAAAAAAAATTCTTCTTATTTAACACAGTCATGGGTCATGTGACATCCTAAGCCATTCATTTTGAAGCTTAGATTCTTTTGTAACAATCGTTCTACCCTTAATAGATTATTTCTGCAGCTAGAAAAGTCATTTCCCCCCCTCACAGGACCTTTCCAACTTCTTCCTTCCGCCTTACGCATTCCTCAATGCAGCTTGTGGCAGGATGAACTCTGTAAATCTCCCATTGTTCATCTTACCTTCCCTCTTTCTTCCTTCCACTTTTCATGGGTGGAACTCAAATTACAACATAGTCATTGGTTCATTTTCCGCTTTCTTCTTTCTTCCTTCCGCATTCTGTGGGTTTATACATCAGAAAACAACCAAGCCAACCTATAGTTGGGTTTATCAGACTACTCAAGAACACATGGCCAAAATGCACATCAAGACTCAGCCAATCCAACTAGCAGTTGGGTTTATAAGGATGTTCAACCAATCCAATACATAATTGGGTTTTTTGGGCCGTAGGCAGTGACTCGCACATAGCCAATATTCACATTAAGGTCTATCCAGGCCAACTAACAGTTGGGTTTATCAGGTTGTTCAGGCAATGATCCACACACAGCAAAAATGCACATCAAGAATCATCCAAGCCAACTAATAGTTGGTTAAATTATCAAGTTGTTTGGCCAAGCCAATCTACGATTGGGTTAATCAGACTGCTAAGGCAGTGGAAAGGAAGAATTGCTAAGCTAGTGAGCTCATTCACAGGGCTAGGGACACCTCCACAAGATCTATCTAGTCTGGTATCCACAATACCTACATAGCCAACAAAAGGAAGTATCCCATTTTCTTATACATAGTCCCTCATGCCATGCCTTCCCTTCTAGTGCTCTTCAGGATGTGCATAGAATATTAACTAGCCACTCTTATCTTTTTGCGAGGTTCCTCTCTTCACTAGGTTTATCAAGCCAATTATGGGCCTCTTCCACTCCTAAGTCTTGCATATAGTCCAGACCCAAACCAGGGTACACATAACAACAAACCAAAAGGTGACATAACAAAACAAGGTTCAAGTTTGTAACACAGACAACCAGGGTTCCCAACCACTCTGTAATACACAAAAACAAGGTTCTAGCCACAGATAGATGAAGAGATACACTGCAGAATGAGAAACTAACGCCTCTCCTAGCTCTTTTTGCGTCTGCGAGATGAAAACTATCTACGTGATGTAGGGATCAAAAAATGGATTGATGATCCAACAAAATTTCTTCGTGCATGAGGATAGTGGAATGGGCACACATTCCTTGTGATTTATTTCCCCATAAGCACAAATACAGGTTCCCCCAGGCTGCAGGTTTGATTAGGCACAGAATCCACTTCCATGTCTCTCTCTTTGCCCAAGGCATTAACTGCCCCAACCAACTTCTGGAAGAATTGAATGATTGAGTGCAGAGGAAAAAAAGGGTAGTTGAGAGCTTGAGGGTTGTCCCCTCGACATCTGGCTTAACCTATTGGCTTAGGAGTTTGAACAACTTCCCTCCCTATTCCTTGTGAAATCATTCCCCCATCTCTTTCATTACAGTGCATAGCTAGTTGTGGGTATTTTATTAAATTGCATATTTACATGATATCTCAAAATATACTATTCCTGACTAGCACTATAACCATTGGCATCGATCATGATCGTCGATACACAAAACATCAAATCGATGGTAGGGCCTTGACCTTGAGCTCCTCACCATGGTTTAATAACAATATTTACATCATCTACAATTTTAATACCATGGGGTCAAAACTGGGATGTTACAATACCTCTACGAGTCTTGGCAAATCAGTGATATCCTTAGAGTAAATAAATGACTCCACCTCTTGATAGGAAATTGTTTAATCTAATATCTTAACCTTTGTATAGTCCATCCTAAATGATATATGACACAAAAGAAATCAAATGAACCCCTATCTATTGAAATTCAACAAATATAGACAAATATTGAAATGAGCATTTTCATTATTCAAAGAATGATGTAAACCATCAAAATAATTTAGAACATAGAAATGAGGTTAAATTTACAATTTGTAATTGTTATCAAAATTGTAGAATTACTCGAATTACATTTTTCTAATAAAAGTATAATTATAATTAAAAATAATAAACTAAAATAACAAAACAAATGTATAACCCATTATCCCATGCCATTATGTTCCTATGAAATTGATGAATGGCTTAAGAGTCGATCTATCTTGTATGAGCTGGGTGACCGAAATACTAAATTGTTCAAATGACAGGTAGGTTAAAAATTCGATATGAGAGATCAAAGGGCTAGACGGGAGCATGGTGAGTGATACAAATGGTATAAAATAGGAGGAA
Organism: Pseudotsuga menziesii; assembly: GCA_001517045.1. Lineage (NCBI taxonomy): Eukaryota > Viridiplantae > Streptophyta > Pinopsida > Pinales > Pinaceae > Pseudotsuga > Pseudotsuga menziesii. The sequence goes on along the minus strand of LPNX010352668.1, from coordinate 497,015 downwards.
GTAAAGCATTTTCACCTACTTTTTTTCTGAATCTGAGAAATCATCCATTGTGTATCAAATGAATATTGTATGTGTTAGGATTATAATCCTCCCTTGTCCAATTTGGTCATTTATGTCTAAATCAGGAGTCATGTCTAAATTGGGAGTCTTTTCAGTCTATTTTTAGTCACTAGCACCATTGGGTCCACTTGGCCTAATTGGGGCACATGTACCAGTTACTAAAGTGTGGGAAACACTAATTGAGGCCAACTGCCACTGATTTCACTTGCATGCATCAGTTTAGGAGCCTCCTAGATAAATCCCTACAAATCAGGAGACATTGGGAGTGCCGATACCAACCTCCATTAGTTGAGTTCAGTTGGTGACTAGTCAAGCTCAGTTAGGAGTTAGTTACATTCAGTTCTAGCCCATTACACTCAGTTCTACTCAGTTAGCGCTGGGTTTGCATGGCTGCATGCAGGAAAGGCTCATTTACTCACCTACCTCAGTTAGTTAGACTAGTTAACACTGAATTAGACACTTGATTTGTGATTTTGAACTCCGATGAACTCCGATAATGATTTAGACAAGGTCAGTTAACCATTCAGTCAAGTAGAGTCTGGACAACCAATTCGAATTTCCTCACATGGATTCGAATTGCATGAGGCTATTTAGCCATTGTATTTCATTGTAATTAATTATCTAATTACTTTTGATTAATGAAAGCATTCACAGTTGCAAGACATTTTTCCACTGTTTCATTCTTCAATTGCTGAGTAAATTGTATGATCTATCTTGTGAGTTGTGTGTTGGTCCATAGATCAATGTGCTCAATTTAATATGGTATCAAAGCCTCGACAGGACAAGGCACTTCTCTTACTACAGATTCATACTTGGATAATAATAAAAAATTGAGCAAAATTTCTCCTTTCAGTACTACACCAAAAGTGGAGAATTTACCACTTAATATCCCAAGCAAAGGAATTGTTGATCAAGCTTACTTGATCAACTAAGCTGGGTGTGAAGGAAATTCCAAAAGTACATACTGTCGACCTTACTTTGTCTGTTTGATTGTGTGATTTACAATTTTATCAGTCTCCTTAGAGATCTTACTTTTCTAATAGATGCACATATCAGCTTATAAGTATATTTTAATGTCGCCTTTCGGTTCTCGGATGTCTCTACTAATACCATATACTTTTCATGTTCTTAGGAACTTTGTTCTTTGTATTCTGGGTCAAGCACTAGTTATAGTTGTCATATAGTTAGATATTGATCATATATGGATTTAGATATACATGTCTTAGAGTATTATATGTCAAGCTAATCTTATATTTTTAATATAAAATATAGTTTTTATTATTTATAATAAAAAAATGATAAATTCAAAAATAAGTTTTTTTTTAATCTTCTTTTTATCTCCCTCGTTCTCTCCTATTATAAAGGAATAAGAAAATAAAAAATGGTAAAATAATTTTATAGCAAAGACCATCCATATAATTAATAATAATAATATGTACACCTTTAAAATACAAACAACTTAAAAGTCTATTCACATCCACAAAAACGTTAATTGTAACCCCACCACCTTAAGCTTAAATAGATCTATTTTAAAACATTGAATGTCATCATCTGCACACCCATACATGATCATTCTTACTTCACGCATCTCATTAATCAACACAAAACTTTTCATTCATATATCAACACAAAAATGAAAAACAATATTATAGAATTAAGAGATTTGGATTTTTTTTTAAAGAAAATAATGATGTTACAAAATGAAAAACGGATGAAGTTTTTTAAAGAAAATATGATGATACAGTGAAGATATCAATATTATATCTAACCATTATATCAAAGCTGTCCAAAACTTATTATATAATATATCTTATAAAATGAAATAAATGAAATAGTAACAGGATGGTTGCTTTTTCATAAAACATTTTGTTATATTGTTGTGTATTTAATATAAAATCAAAATGAATCATTATTTGTATACATAATAAAGGAGAACAATACTCTACATGCTATGCGGTGTTTAATGTGGTGGTTGTCGTATTGTGAACCATTGGATTTCAAATAGGTTGAGATCCAATGGCTCACAGTGCGATGACCGCCACATTAAATGCCACATAGCATGTAAAATATTTTTCTCTCATAATAAACGTGGTTGTCACTTTTTTGAAGCTAACACCTATATCTAATGAAATCACTTTTCAAAATATAAAACCTAACATTTATTCCATATTTTTTATTCCAACACCATCCAAATAGCCAAGTAACCAAGGACATCATAATGAGTTGGAATACCCACCATTGAGATAAAAGAAGATTCTAAGTTGAGGATCCAAAACCATGAACAACTTTAAAACTAGAAGTTAGAGCTAAAGTGGAGGATAAAGAGATAACACTTTTGTAGGGAGTTCAAGTATACATCTGGCCTCCTCGAATCTTCTACAACAATATAATAATGTGTAAAGAGAGAGACGATATAATGTTTTATTGAAATCAAGTTAGGGTGGGAATTTACAGTTCGGTTGAAATGAAAGATCTTAGATATTGATATATGGGACTATCCAATAAGAATTTTTTTAGGTGGTAATGACAATTGATTGGTAAAAGATATGGTAACCAATGATTTGTAAATATTGTTATTTTAAACAAATAGATAGAAAAATAAATTACGGAATTAAGCATCCAATCTTCTGAGGGATTGTTTGCTGGAGATGGTTGTTCTGTGTTGTAAAAGTGTTTGGAACCCTTAGATATGGTAAATGGTATCAATCCAATGTCAAGTAAAGTAGCCTGATTTTATATGGTTGAGACCTATTCTAGTTGATATAATTGGTATCCTTTGAGGGATTGTTTAAGTGTTGGAGATGGTTGTTTTGTATTTTATAAGTGCTTGGAACCCTTAGATATGGTAAATGATATCAATCCAATGTTGAGTAAAGTAGTCTGATTTTATATGGTTGATATTTATTCTAGTGGGCTTATGGAGGTGTTGATGATACAACGGGGAAGGCAATGCACTCAAATTAAGCTTTGTGATCCCAGAAATACACTACAAAGGTTACTACAACAAAAAATGAAGTACAAAAACAAAAAAAACATAAATATAATTTTACCTCAATTAATACAAAAACAACAAATATAAATAAAATTTTACCTAAATTAAGGTACTTTTTATAGTATTTTAAATAAAACATTTCAAATCATATAATTTCGATACAAAAATCACAAACACAAAAGAAAGTGTGGAAGAAAGCCCATCCATAGTAAATAATAAATAGTAAATGGAGTCCATTAAATAAATACCCATCCATTAAAGATATACCATATGTTGGACGAGATAATGGAAGAAACCAATCATAAGAAAGTAAAACCAAATGATGGATGGGAAAACCATATGCAAATACCGTGAGCTGATTTTGAAAACCATCACAATTCCTCACACTTTTGTAATGAACCTTCCAAAGGACACGTATATCTAGTGGATTATATTTAAGAAACAATGAGGGATTGAATGTTTTTGCATATGAGAGCTCATTAAATGAAAAGGAGGTGGCTTAAAAAAATATTAGTGATCTGTGTCACCCAGGGAGTCAATAAGAGGACAACATATGCGACTAAATGAGTTAAGGCCTCTTATGGAAGAAGCAAACAATAGTAGATTTGATAAGAAAACCAATTTCATTAATAACCAAATATAAATTACTAAAAGCAATATACAATACTAATCACATGAAAATGCAAGACAATAATTGAAAATGGAGAATCCCCAAGGGTGAAAACTTCGGTTGTATTGAGCAGTCACCTGTGGGACATTGGTCTCTTAAGACTATATTACAACCCTACATCACAGTGTACTGAGTCGAAAAAATAGTTTACATGAATGGAAGTCGAATTAAGGAATAATGAGGAAACAATCGATCCTTCTTCTTTGGAACCCTTCTATTATACTATGAAATGACACTTCTTCATCTGAGTACTGACATTAAATGCGTCGGTACACAAAAGGAAAAAATGGATATAAGTTTCCCAAAACCTATAGTTGGACATGTGCCTTAATACATCTTATTCCTTCCAGTCTTGCCCATGTTTTTCATTGAGTTTAGCTTGTAATCGTGACTATTGACATTGCAACTCGTGAGTCATTCCTGAGTAGCCACATATGCAACCTACAGTTAATTGATCACACTATGCATTCACGATTTTCCTTCATAGAAGTCGCGGCCCATTCGTGACTTGTCAGTATTCATACTCGCGGTTACATTAAGCCAAAATTTAGAAAATAAAAACATGATTAGTTAGGGACAGTTGGGTTTGTAATCATAACGTCCCTAACCTCCCTAACCATCTCAACCTTCATAACTCCCCCTCATAACCAAGTATTAATAGAAGGGAGAGGTTGACGTTGGGGAGCATCCTAAAATAGCAAGATTATGCTGGAGGAATACCTTCGGAGATTTGGAGCAACAGAACTCAGTTCCTTGGTTAGTAGAGGAGAGATTGTATCGGATAGAGGTTGTATCTTTCACTACTGCTTATCAATAAAGAGAGATTTTCTTCCATAATCGGTGCATCAATTTTCTTATATTTTATGATTTATGAAATATGTTGTCCTTTAATTGAAATCATAATGTTTCATTTATTTTTATGTAACATATAAGGTCTATGTAGGAAGGAATCTATCTCTTTTGCGGGTGTGGATCATCGTGGAGCATTCTGGAGCATTTGGAGTGAAGGTTCAAATCTAGGACCAACCTTCATAAATAAGTTGCATTAGCTTTCTACCCTATTTCTCTCTCAAAATTCTAGATAGCTATAAGTCTCAAGTTTGATATTTGTATGTTGGTGACCCCAGACCCTTAGGTCATAAGGTATGTTTTACTTTAACAACAGAACTGACGAATCCACTGGGGAATCTAACATGTTTTGGGTTTGTTCCATAGGTTTTCCTGTCCAGTATATTCTTCTTATTGTTGTAAGTGTTTTACTTGGATTTTTCTTTTAGTTTGCAGTGCTCAATGCTTGGAATCCTGTGGTCATTTCTTCTCTTTTGAAAAACTTATGGTTGTAAACGCGGGCTGACAATATATATAGTCACAATTACCTATTGTATTTGTCAGTTGACTGTATATACATTCATGGTCCCGGGTTTTTTAAGTGATAGACACGATTTCCTGTACGTATAGGTCAGAATGCTAGGGTTTATCTTGATTTTTTTCATTTCGATTCCTCAAGTGTTCGTAAGGTTTCTTCTCTAACATTTTACCGTGTTGTTAGCAGATGCATTTCACTTCTGCTTGTCCTTCAAGTGTTTTTTGTTAATTTAAGTTTGGATCTTTGTGTGTAAGTGTGTTAGGTTTTTCCTTCTTGGTATTTTTGGTCTGAGTGCGGGTGTCTTTGTTGGTTGCTGGTGTCTGTCAGTCATTCTAAAGCACTGATCTACCTTTGATTGCTTAGATAGTGGTATAGGTTTGTCACTTTGACCAAGTTTTGATCTATTTCTCTTGCCAAGTCAATAGTTTCGTCCAAGTTAGGGTTTGAGTCATCTTTTTATTGTTTGTAAAATATAGTTAATGTAAATATCTGACTGTTAGCACTTGCATTTATACATTTTCATTTGCTTAACTTAATTAGTTGCATTCAATTGCATCGAAAATTTTAAGTTTTGTGGAAAGAAAAACAAAAGGCAGTTTAGTTGCATAGTTAGGTCTAGTCTAGACTCTCTGCATTAGTTGTTTTTCAATTATTTTCAGAAAACCTACAATATAAAATTATTGTGTTGTTTCAAAAGTTATTTAAAAGTTTTCATTAGTTTTATAAAGGAAAAAAAAGAACAATATTTTTAATTGCATTTATTTTGAAACTTTTACGTCACATTTTCTTTCACTTGTTGAATGCAAACACCATTGATTCTCACTCCACTACCTCTAAGTAATAAATCCATAAAAACAAGTTTAATATAAAATTTATTAGTAATATTTCTTTTTATAGGTTTGATCATCAACTAGCTTAGGCTAGGTTCTTAGAATATGATATTTTAACTATCCAAGAGAACTTTGATTTTAGACATAGTGGAATATCTTTAGGTAAATCCACTTTTACAAGGGATAATACAAAAAGCTCCTCTAACACAAGAGTCAAGAACGAGGCCATGTGAGATATTTGTTGCATAGATAACCCTCCAATACCTTGTTTGATCATATACCAGGACTGTTGTACGCACAGGTTCTATCAATTCCACTTCTTGGGCCCCATGAGGTGCCAGTATTGTTAGAATTTGGGCTTAGCTACCCTGTCCATGCACACCAGTCAGGACAACAATTCTTCCATCGAAATCTCATTGTAGAGTTGGTAGCTTTAGTTTCCAAGCATTAGGTTCTTACACATGTTGCATTGGAAGGCTATTTCTAGTGCTCCTAGGGTAGACTTGGAAGGTAACCTCGGTTGATCATTTGAGAGGGTGGTTGGGTGATTCCAGTGCTTGCACCCAGAAAAATATTCACGAGACAAAAATTAACTACTCTCTGATCTTAACTAGTTGCATCTGGGCCCTAATCATCCCATACTTTCCTTTGGAAGGTGTATCTTTTGCCTCTTATGTCTGCGATACTTAGAAATTTTTTTAGAGTATGCTCTTTGGTTTGCTTGTGTCTTAGTTAGACCTTTTAGGTGTGTGAGTCAAATTTTTAGCTATGGAGGACCATCCTCTTCGTACCTTCCTCCATCTTTAACAATGGAGCCTCCACCGCCACCTCAAAGGTAAAGACTTGAAATAGACGGTTCTTTTGAACCAACCAGTGTTCGTGAAGTTCTAAGTGAACCAAAACTTAGACTTAATCAAGAAGAAATCCCACCAGTAGAATTATAATACACCTCTAACTGATTTGAACGATCCCATAATAGTCCAAGTACTTCCTTTCAGTTCACCTATGTCTGGTGTTTATTTTAGTGGAGATATGTCTAGTATAGGAGAAGGCATGTCTACCCCTACTCCAACCATGTTGGCGGTGGAGTCTCACCTCCCCCGGTGAGTGATCTTTGACCTAGTGAATTTAGTGCACCTCTTTCTCTGAGTGCTCAAGTGGTCAATCCATAAACACCTTATAATGTTGTAGTTCAATCTAGTGGGGTGGTCACTGGCATACCCAGTGCACTATTTACTTCTTCTCCTTTCATGCAAATTTCTCAAAGTGGTCAAAGTGGTTCCACTCCTTTTTTCTAGGGATTTCCCTGGAATGGAGGACATATTCCTCCATACACACCTTATGTAGCGCCCTTGTCTACTTATGTGGGTGTGTCATCTGGGAACCAAAATACCTTCACAGGTTATAGTTTTCAGACCTCTAGCCACATTTTGGCCGCTCTATTTGGGATCTCTCCCTTTTCACTTTTTAGTGGAGGAATCTACACTCCCACTTTTCAAACTCCAGTTTCGGTTAGAGCAGGAGAAAGCACCTATCACACACCACAAGTCATTAATACTCTGGATTTTGGATGGAACCCATTTTAGAATAGTGCTACAACATCACAACCGGTCATTGGGGCCAACCCCACATTTTCTTTTGGGAGCCCTAGGGAAGTTACTTCCTCCCCCCAGAATCCTCTATATCAAACCCTCGATAGGCCAAAACTTCCTTTCCTGGAAACGTTAAAATTTCTAGATTTGTCTAAACTAATGAACGACCCCGTGCGCCATAATGTGGCATGGCCACCTGTGCCCATCAAACTTCCCTTAGACATCCTAAAGTTTGAAGGGAAAAATGGTGAGGATCTAGGTGCTCACATCACCACATTTCACCTTTGGTGCCCTTCCAAATCAGTGAACGATGACTCCATTCGGTTTAGGCTATTTCAATGAATGTTGACTAATGTAGAAACTAAGTGGTACATAGAACTACCATCGAATGCATATGATAGCTTCCTTGACTTAGGAACTATGTTTCGAAATCACTTTAAACTTCCTGTCTAGCATGATGCCGGTACAGAATTGTTATCAAATTTTCGACAAAATAAGGCCATGCACATATCTGATCACATTCAAGAGTATCGAAGGAGAAATAGGCTTATTAAAGCTAGCATCCTTCCCGATTTCTTATTGGAGTGGTTATTGAATTATTTACTACCTTATATTTCTAAGTACATGTCTACATTAGGAGTTACCACAGAGGAAGAGGAAATTATCAAGGCCCAGTAGCTATATTTGATCTATGCTTAGTCTCAGATTATTTATGAAATTATCCCTAAGGCATTGAGGTCTACGAATGACCTGGAGAAACCCAAGCCTAGACCCCATGCCGATGGTGTGGTTGGTTCAGTAAGTACACCCACTGTGGAATCACTGGCTAAGAAACTTCATGAATTTTTAGTGAAACAATCTGCAACGGAGGAAGCCAAGTCTACCACTCCCTCACTGCAAAGCACTAACATCTATTCTGCACAGTGTTCCCAAAATGGAAATCAGCCGTCCGATGGGAAAAAGAATAAGGGGAAGAAGGGTGAGGGGAAACAAAATAAAACAAATGCCACGAATAATGTTGAGGGGGGTAATAAAGAAAAGAAGAAGATTAAGATTCCTTGCAAGTTATGCCAAGGATACAATCTTACTTATCAATGCCCCTTAATGGATCAAGCACATAAGCTTCTTAAACAATAACAACTGGTTGTCCGGAAGGATCTATTGGCGAAACCAACCAACAAAGCCTCATTAATAGGAGTTACCACTCTATCGATGCCCAACTAGCGCGATCTCCCTGAGCACTGGCCCAAAAAGGTTTGACCCTTCCCAGAAATAGTACCCGAAGAGTGGATGAAGTCTCACCCAAGATGTCGAGGGAGAGCTATCAGAACCAAGTTTCCGGCAGTAAGAAGGGAGGGTGGGGCATCAACAACTAAACAATATAATCATCATATACTTTAGAGACAGTTAATCAGAATCACAACATTCATCACAGATTTATCAGCATAACTAGTGGATCACTAACAGGTTGCATCATTTACTTATTCATCATAGCAGAAACATTCATTCATATAACAGATTCGGTAATATTCATCATTGACATCGCAGCACATAAAGACATAAATAAGAGACAAGATCAATTTAGGGAAACAAATTTCATGTTATATTACTTCTGTGCAATAGATCCACATCATACAGTACTTCTCTGTAGCAGGAGACGGATCACAACCCAAGGTTCAAGAGCTGGTCGACAAAGACAGAGCCAAAACTTCTGAAGAACAAAATTAAGCAACAATATCACAAAACAGATCGCAAAACTGGACTGATCAATTGATCTTTCACCTCTATGATGCTACACAATAATTCAATGATATGATATCTCTCCTTCATTTTTCTACAATTGCAATTCTAATTCTATATATAGCTTTGCGCCTTTACATCCAAGGTTCACTTCTAACTAAATTATAACAAAATAGTGACCTATATCCATGAAATGTGGTCAAACAATAAAAACTTGCATAAGATATGCAAAAAACAGTTATTCTTCTTCCTATCGCACGGATTTGGTCCTTCGCGTTGTCGCGTGAGCTTCCGCAACCTCTGAGGTGCTGCGTAACCAACTTACCCAAACGCCTACCAATAGGCCCTCGACACGGTCTTGTGGATCATCCTTGAGCCACGTTAGTTGGCCATGGTGTCTTCCTTGATTTTAAAAAGTAGAAACTGTCTCGTATGCGTTGTCGACTCGCAGTTCTAGTCGCAACTGCTTCCTGCACGTATGCTGCAGCAAATGTAATCAAACTTCTGGACTTATATCTAATGGGAGAGGTCATAGTGCTCCAACTTTGATGAAGAACACCTCATTCTCCATTTGCTTTCGCACTTCGCAAAGTGGTTGTCGGTCCAGTCTAGAGCCAATATTCTGTTCACTTGGTCCTTCCATGTAGGTTGGTTTAGGCCATATTTGGCCTCTTGGTCCTTCCGTGTAGGCTAGCTGAGGCCATATTTGGCCATGTGTTCCTTCCTTGCGTTAAGGATCAGCCCATATCTTCCCATTTGGTCCTTCTCAACTCATCTAGCACCGCCTGAACGACCGACTTCCTTGTTCCTACAAACTTCATTAAGTGTAGCAGGAACTCTGGTCCCATCCAGATTCCTCGTGGTTTCCTGCATTGGCACTATTAGCTGGAACATTTCACCTCCTACGGAGAGCAAGGTGTTCCACTGGTCTGAATGGTTCAGATCCAAAACAAATAGAGGACAGAGGTTGAAGACTCTCCCTAGACGCTGTAGATATCTGGAATACAAGGCTTTGATAGTCCACCTGTGTACCTGCAATCAAGCTCGACACGAAATAGATCAAAGCAACTAGAATATGATCTACTAATCTATGCTAGTGACTAAGGAATCTAGAAACATATATGCGAAATCACAACAACAACAACATATGTGGGACATAAATCAACTTACATTAAAGAATATGAAGAAGGTTACAACCAAGCCTTAGTGTTGACATGCATCTCCATGAAACTAGACATTCTCATCCCCAAAAGCTCTGACTCTAGCTCTCTATGCTCTCTTCAAATGATCTTGGGCCAATGATCAATCCAACAGCATAACAATACCTCAAGTGTTCTCTCCTCAATCATGGCTATGAGCTCTTATTTATAAGGCTTTAATGGATAGAGTAGGTTGAGAAATTAGTGGGTGAGGTGGCTTCTAAGATCCTAGGATGAGGGATCTTGAGCTCAACCAACCCACAATAGTAGGGATAAGGTAAGACACGAGGCTTATCATCTAGAAGCCTCGAGAAACTTCAATTTTTCCCTTTTTACCCAAGGTACCGCGTTTCTCCTTCTATGACAGAGCGGTTCTGGTAATAACCGTTTATGGACCAAGGACAATAAGTAGTGGCACCGCTTATGGGAAACAAATGATGGGTGATGCGAACAGGGGTACTGCTCCTAGATAAAGGGGCATGCACGGTGCTGGGAATTTGTATGAAAGATTGATTAAAAACCATTTTAGTTTCCACTCCAAAAGCTGGGATTTAGGGCATGTAGGTATGTCAAATGTCTTATCACATGATGGTGATAGGATTTTGCTATAACAGGATGCCCCCCAAAGAATGAGTCTTAGAGGGATATGATAAACGAGAGCTTTGAGAACAAGTCGTCACCACAAGATGAAAATGTTGGCTCGATCGAAATAATTTGTCAAGTAGGCATCTGTAGTACATCAGTATGTTGACTCATAGACACAAGTAACCAAACTCATGGCTGTAGACCAATACAAGGCAGATCCATGAGAGGAATAAACAAGCATGGCTACTAGAATACAATGTAGATCCATGTGATAGAGGACTCAAAATTGGACATAGCTACCAGACATACAACGTAGATCCATGGGGTCTTCACTTGTTGACCAATATCCTATCACGTTAGTTCATATTGTGGGTTTTAAAATTATCAAAAATTGAACCAATATATTGCAGGTATTGGGGGGATGAGGGGTTTAAGGTGGGGGTGGGTAGGGTGGTTTATAAGTATTGAGGTATAAAAAGGGGTGGGTAGGAGGTTTTAAGTATTGGGAGGGGGTTTCAACAAAAAGAGTTTGGGTCAATATCTCTGGAAATTAAGGGTATTCTTTAATATCCCATGATCGTATGTGCTATGTAAGAGGTTCACTAAGTGAAGTCCCCATGCGTAGATCTATGTCATACAGACACAAATTTGAGCATAGCCACGACCATACAAATGTGGATCCATGCTAGATGTACAAAACTCCATTGCAACCTGGGGAAAAAGCAATGAGCACTTTAAACAAACACCCAGGGTCTTCATCTCATCTTCCACAAAGTATGATTCTATCCATGTGATTACAATGATCTGAAGTTGAACATGGTAGAAACCACTTGATTATTGGCCAATGATGTGAACCGTTAACAAGTGCGAGGGAGATCACCATTAATGTCAATGATTCCCAAGGTACCCTAGTACAACCTACTGAGTGTGAATAGATGTCCTGATGTCGAACACCCAGTCGATTCTATTGATCAAAGGTCAATGATGTGAACTATGTCAAGAGCGAGAGAAACTGTCATTAAGGCATACAGATCTCAAGGTAGTAAATATTGTTTCTAAGACTATTTCCCGGATGATGAGCTGATGTCGAAGGGAAAAGTCTCATAGAAGGAGGGCCATGATGAGTCCCACATTGATGACATGAAACTTGGAACATAGTTCTGGAATGATGTGAATGTAGTAACCATATGACTGACTCAAAGATACTGACATAAAGACTATGTAGACTGCAGAGGTAAAAATTCTTTAGATCTCCTTTGAACATCAGGTGGCACGACAAAAATACTTGGTAGCATGACTATATAGGACAGATACACGATGCAATAGTGGACAATGCATTCTTTTGAAAGACTCAAAGGATTGACATGACTCATGAAAGCGGATCGTCACGGAGATCAGCTGAATACCCAATTGACTCACATGATTATGCAGACAAGTGCCATGTTCAAAGGTAACGACAAACAACTGCCATTATTTACAAAATGATTCCCTTCCCATTTCCCCCATCATGATTGATGAGTGCCTCTTTTCGGTCTTACGAGTTCAAAGAGGGTAACAAACACTCGATATAGCTTGTCAAAAGACAAGTCTAGACTCATATGTTTTACGAACCTGAGAGATGAGGTGTTTGTTCCCAAAATAGGTCTCTCAATGTTTAATTTAACGAGTCCACTGAGAGAAAAATCGGTATCATTCATGTTTAGAGAGTCTGAACGAATACGGAAGAAGACTCCAAGGGGGTCCTTTTTCGTATGATTTAGTCTCTAAGGCCCGAAAAAAGTGTAAAATCATACCTTAGAGAACTCTTCCAGTCATTATTGGCTGGAGTGATCCTTTTTCGTAAATAGTCTAATCCAAACCAAAAAAGGGATAACCTACCATCGGACGGACGACTCTTCAAATACTTTAACGAGCGTGAAGAAGACAAGATCGCTCAATGATCTTTTCATATTTAGGGAGCCTGAAAAGGGTTTAAAGAGAACTCCATGAGGTTTCTTTACACAATGTCATATTTTACGATCCTAGAAAGAATCGAAAATAGACTCGATGACCTTTTCATGTTTATGGAGCTTGAAAAATAGGTGAAAAGAGGAATCCATGACGCTTCTTTACACAACGTTGTATTTTACGAGCCTGGAAAGAAACTTGAAATGGACTTGGAACTTTGATACTAGATTTTAATGAGTGTGACAAAGTGTCGTAATAAATTCTCAATGACGTTTTCTGTTTTGTGAAAGTACAAAAAAATCCATAAACAAACTTTCCAAAGCTTCTTACTAAAGTTCTCTTATCCTGCAGATGACTCAGAAACATGTGTTAAATGCATTCAAAACCAACATTAAGGGATTACGACAAATGAACTTTGACTAAAATATGATTTTATATCAAAACTATAGTAAGTCGGACTCAAAAAATGTCTATATAAGTCAATTAAATAGTAAAAAATCAAAACATTTCACTATTTACCTCTAGCAGAGAGCACTTGGAGCATTTTCTAGCCAGATCTTCCACAGCTGATACCGGGAGTTTCCACCATCTGTTTTCAGCACCGTCAGTTGCAGGTAACATCTAAGACCTTTATCTTTTATTCCATAGCTTCTATTTTGAGATTTGCGGGGGTTTTGGGCCTATCTAGCAAGCCCTAAAACTCAATATGCAGGCCCCTTATGGGATACGTGGTACCACCCAAGAACCGCGCTAAGAACACAGCAGATAGGCGGTGCCACTGCCTATCTCCAATGGGGCATAGGCGATGTCGACCATGGGGAACTTAAACAAATTATATGGGCAATAAATATTAATTATTTTGATTTGCAATGATTCAAGGATGATTCTAATGCATACCATTATTGTTTTTGGCAGGTCTAGGTGACTCAAAACATGGTGATATGGAAGGAAAGAACACATGATGATGAGAATGTTGTTGCTGAAAGAAATGCGGGTTGCATTGCTACACTACGGGATTGTGGACTCTTAAATTTATTCCAGACCCTAAGCATGGTGTCCCATAAGAGATTACTGGAACACATACTGCAGATGTGGAATCCAAAACAACAGTATTCCGAGGTGGGGGCACATATGCGTACAGTGGAGGTAGAGGATATCTACTTCCTAACCGGTTTATCGAGACGGGGTGCCCCCATCTCACTGACAGGTTCCCGTGGTGGGGACATTACCACCAGAGAGCTTATAGATAGGCACTATGCACCAGGTACAGGTACATTAGGGAAGAAAATCCCCATCAAGGCAGTGACAGATAGGGCTCTACATATTGTTCTGTTCACCATGCAGAGGGTGGCTGGGATCCAGGGTGTGCACTAGGATTCTAGGGTACACAAGTTGTATGCCATAGAGGCCATGGCACCTACAGTGTTCAACTGGGTGGAAGCAATGCTTCCAGTCTTCAAGGATCAGCTGACTAAATGTCGATAGGGAGAGCTGAAGCAGTTCGGATTTGGTTCCATCTTAGCCTGCTTCTTCTTTGAGCGGGTCCCATAGATGAGGCCCTAGGCGACTTTCCAGAGTCTGAGAGCATGGGACCCCCATATGCTGAGGTGGGTCCAGGTCATGGCTCGCATAGGAGCGGGTAGGGGTAGAGTGAAGTTCGGTGATCCATTATTTAGATGGTTACAGGATCTGGTGCTCATGGTTGAGGACTATTCCTATGTAGGCACAGACTTTACAGGAGATCCCAACCTACCACTACCACCTGGAGGGCAGTGGGGTGACATCGGTAAGAAGCAAGAAACCCTAAAATGGAAAATGTTTTTATGTTTTTAAAGTTTTATATTTTTTATGATAAGTGATGAGACCTATTTGGTCTCATGCAGATGTTGGAGCAGCAAGGCCTGGAGGAGCATCTCCATTGGATAGGCGAGCCAGAGCTCGCTTCATACCACAGGGTGATGATATCACCGGGGAGCTGGAGGAGAACCTGGAGAGGTTGACTCTAGAAATCCCAGATGCTGACATAGATAACCTCCCGACTAGATATCATAGATCTACAGTGGGAGTACCAAAAATATTTAGCAGGCTGCTACGTAGGGTGGCTCGAGCAGTGATGTGCTATCACGAGCACCATTAGTGTATGATACATGTATACTGAAAGCTGATAGCTTCAGGATTTTGTATGATGATTTTGCCTGAAAGCCTACGTGCTTCAGATGAGGTCTCGAGACCTATTTTTTGTAAAAAAATTTCGTATATATATATACATACTTTTACATGGTGTTTATATGTTTCAAATGGTCAAATGCATTTTTTATGAGTTCTATGTGTTTTTAAATGTTTATTTACAATGTACCATGTTTGATTTGACGTCATGAATGGGCAATATGCCAATCTAGGATGTAATTAGCCAATGAGTCAGCAACTACATTATGTTCCCTAGGGATATGCCTATAGGTAATGTTGGGCAATAGGGCAGACCCAGGTTTAATCCTTTAGTGTCGCACCAACAAAAAGACCCATAGTGTTGGCCCTTTCGGCAACAACCTGCATGCAGGTTGCAGTCTCACCCGAAACAA
>LPNX010352668.1:422422-478176 GCA_001517045.1 Pseudotsuga menziesii | reverse complement strand
AATAAGATTCATGAGGTAGTCCCCTCTAATTGTAAAGGTGGGTCATTAGCACCCCAGTGTGGTTACTTGAGCCTACATGTGTAACTCGAGCCTACATGTTGGATGATTTAATTAAAGTGAATGGATGAATATAAATAGAGGTGTGGTGCTCCTCATTTGGCACACATACTCTCACTTGTGTAGTGCATTAGTGGAGAAGAGAAGTAGCTGGAGAAGTAGGAGGATCAGGCTTTGATCTCCTTGCTGGTTTTATCTTTTATCTTTTTGGGGCATCTATATTGAGGAATATTTTGCTAGGTTTTTCCCTTTAGGGTTTTCCCAGGACAAATCTTTGTGTTCCTTTTGTATGGTTGTGCTTGTATATCTTTCAGTGATCCTGTTTATATGCTTTTGTTATGAAAATGTAATGAAATACTGATGTCTTAGCTAAGCATATGAAAAATTTAACAGTGCACACTACAAATTCTTTATTAGGATCTACTATTCTTAAAATAGGTGCACTGGTTAATAAAGTTTTTAACTTTTTAAAGCTTTCTTCACATTTTTTATTCCAGTCAAACTTCTTTCCTTTCTTCTACAAGGAAATTATAGGATTTTCTATCCTTGAAAAACATTCAATGAACCTCCGGTAGTAACAGGTAATTCCCATGACTGATCGAACATCCATCACATCCTTAGGAACTGGCCAATCTTCGATTGCCCTTATCTTTTCAGGATCTACGGAAATTTCTTCCTCGCTCACCACATGACCTAAATATTGAATCTTATCCTTGAAGAAATCACATTTACTAAACTTTACGAAGAGTTGATGTTCTCGCAACTCATGCAAAACAATTTTTAGATGTTCTTTATGTTCTTCTTCAGTTTTTGAATTGATTAGAATGTCGTCTATAAACACGATCACAAGCTTATCTAAATACTTATGCATCACGTTGTTCATTAAACACATGAAGACAGCTGGGGCATTGGTAAGGCCGAATGGCCTTATGACAAATTTGCAATGACCATATCTTGTTCTAAAAGTTGTCTTAAAGATGTCTTCATCTTTAATCCTCACTTGATGATATCCAAACCTTAAATCTATTTTCAAAAACACCGTGGCTCCACGTAGTTGATCAAACATATCATCTATGCAAGGCAACGAATATCGATTTTTGATGGACATCTTGTTTAACTAACGGTAATCTATGCAAAGTCGCATAGTTTTGTCCTTCTTCTTGACAAAGATGACAGATGCCCCCCAGGGAGACACACTTGGTCGGATATACTTTTTATCAATTAATTATTTTAATTGAGATTTTAATTCATTAAGTTCCAATATGTTCATTCGATACAGATACTTTGAGCTAGGTACTACACCCGGTACCAGCTCAATGTTGAAATTCAATTCCCTTTTCGGAGGTAATCCCAGAATTTCTTCTGGGAATACATCAATATATTCTCTTAAGACTAGTATGTCTTCAACTTTTAACTTATCTGTTTTAATTAAACTTTCCTCATCAGTTATTGTTACTGCATAAGATTTACATCCCTTTCTAACAGCTCTTTTAAGTTGTAAATCAGAAATCTGCCTTATAGTAGTTTTTCTAGGAATTCCTTTAACACTTACTGGTTTTTCATCACTGTTTAAACATGCGAAGGTTTTATCATTACAATTTAGAATTACTTTGTGTTCAATCTAACCAGTCCATACCAATTAGAAAATAATAAGAACCAAGCGGCAAAACATTAAGTTTAATAACAGTTTCCAATTTATCCATAAGTATTGCACATTCTTTAACAAAACAAGTTGCTTTTCTTTTAGCACCAGTGGCTAACTGAACCAACCAAGAATTCTCAAATTTTTCAACAGATAACATACATTTTTCTACCATTTTTTGTGCAATATAACTGAGACTAGCTCCTGGATTAATCAAAATAGTTACAAGGGTCTGATATATCATACCTTCTAGTTCCACCATGGAAGTCTGATATTTAGCTTGTCGATTCTCCAAAGTTGCATTGATTCTAGGCATGCTCCTTGCTAGCTCCCCAACGGTCATCTCCTCCTATATGGTATGAATATTACTAACAGTCTTCTTTCGGTTTGGACAGACTAAAGCATAGTGTGTGCCATTACACTCCCAGCACTTGATAGGCTCTTTGCGCTCAAAGTTCTTGGTAAAATTTCCTTAATTATTTGCAAATTCCTTACTTTTAGGATTATTCTGATTGTTGGGTGTATTTCTCTTGTTTCCTTGGAAATTCTTTTTATTAGAATAATTTTTGGCCTTATTGTTTTTGAAATTTCTGTTAGGCACAAAATCCTTCTTCTTTTGTTCGAACTGGTTATTATTTTTCTGAACTTTCCAGTTGGCCAAGCCTTCTTTCTTCCGATTCTGCTCAAAACAGAAGTTAGCTTTTCTCATAGTTTCCTCCAAGGTCTTTAGGTTATCATATTCAATTCTATCTTTAATATGATAAGGTAGATAGCTAAGGAATCATTGTACCTTTGGTTTCTCATCTACAAGGTATGGTACATACCTAAGTAGACTTAAGAAATTGCTGTTCAGATCCTTCATTGTCATTGATCCTAACTTCAGCTCATAAAACTCTTTGGCTCTCTCCTCATAATATTGCTTAGACATGAATTTATTTTTGAAATATCTCTTAAAGGTACTCCAGTTTACATCTTTCTCTTTTATGCCCTTAAATATTTTCAAGTCCTGCCACCAAATGTCATCCTTTCCTGAGAGGTTATATATAGCCATTCTAGCCTTTAACTGGTTAGAATAGTTATATATTTGGAAGTACTTCTTCATCCCAGATAACCAGGATTCAACTTCCTCCCCCTTCTCAGTCTCTCCATTAAAGGTTGATGGTTTTATCTTTTTGAATTCCCCAGAAATTTCCTCATAAGGTTTGTATTTCCTCTTTTTAGTGTACAGATTATCACCACTACTGTCACTAGTAGAATGGTAATTTTGTTGTTCACCAAACACTTCAGAAGACGAACTACTTTTAGTTTTTGTATGTTTCATCTTTTTATATTGCGTTGACGATTGGCATCTTCTGATTCTGATCTTGTACCCCTACCCTCAGTTTGAAACTTTTCAGTTAGGATCTGATTCAACTCTTCTTGAGCCCTCAAAATCCTTTCATTTTCTCACTTTACAGAATCCATTTCAGTTTTTAAGTCTTTTACAGTTTGTAACAATTCTGAGGAATTGGTAGTTAAATCCTCTGGTATAGGATCTCTTGGTAGATTTTTTGTTTTAGTAACTAGAGACTCCTCCTCTGCATACTCTACCAGCCTTTCCATACCTGCCTGTTAAACTTTAGAAAACAATTCTCCGTTGAATAACATTTAAAATAAAGTACGTCAACATAATAATTTTAATTTATTGTTTCATGAAAGCTAGTTGGGATTCATCAAGGCCTAGTGTTTGAACCTTGTGCTCTGATACCACCTGTCAAAACCCCAAATTTTCACAAAAATTTTAAATTTTGAGATAACAACAAATGCTAAAACTTGCGGTTCACTAATAGCTAAAGGTTAGCAATAAAAGAAACAGTCAAGTGATTAGTATTACAAAATCTCAATTATGTTAACTCACTAGTTCTCTTTTGAAACAAGAATAAGGTTTAGTTGCGTATTGTTTTATTTCTGTTTACTGATGAGTTTCTTCATGTCAAGTAGGTGGAATCTAACTTTTGAATCCGACGCTTACTTAGCATTTATGCTAATGCAGAAGATTACTAGTTCCTACAGGTTTACAGGTATGATCACACGGGTAATGTTTTAAAATTAATAAAGTATCTGATAGTGTTTTATTTGCAATTATAAAGCTTAGTAATTAAGCTGCTAAATTACAAACAACTTCCGTGAGGTAAAACCATTTGGCTTCCTTCAGTTTTTTTTGTAACAAAGTTCAGATGTATGTAGAGACAGTAAGATATGTTTTGCGGCTCTAAAATTATAATATCAGTTACAAAGTACTTATACTTTAGTGTGCATAACTTGCAATGTTATAATGGTTGTTTTGTCAATATGTAAACATTAACATATTATCTTATCTGTGTAACAACTGTTCAACATTTCTCTTATGTGAGGAAACTTATAGCCTTAACCTTCTTGTCATTATAAGTTTGATTTGTTCTAACAAAAACCATAATGCTTTCTCACATGAAATCAATGTTTTCCTATACTTCTTAACTTCATGTCGAACCATGTGGTTCTAATAATTCTGGACTCAAGTAAGATCATTCCTATTAAATTTCTTAATTTTCTATGGTACTTCTCTTGTATTAAATTACTGTCTACAAATAGTTTTTCTGAGATTGATGCTTTCGAAAAAGGTCGAATTTCTAGTTATTTTGTATAATTCTATAACAACTTTACTAACCAATAGACATGGTGAATCATTAGTAAATACCAAGTTGAGTCACAACCAAAATCCATCAAAGTTTCGTCGATCTGAACTATGTAAAAGAATTTCATAAAAGTGTTCTTACAAAACACTTTGTCAACTTCATAGTTTTGCTACCATTTGGTTTATTAGTTCCTATATGACTTATAAACAGGAATAAACTATTTTGTTTATTATACATTCCAGTCTATAATTAATTCAAGGTCATAAACAAGTTTTAAAAAGAGTTTATGATTCTACATAATACTATGTTGTGCCACTTATAACTGTTATAACTTGAAATGTTGTTTTTCAAGAGATTATCCATGTATAGACTATAATGTTTATACATAAGAGAACTATAGTTGTTCGGTGGTTAAAAATATTTTAACTTGAGCTCTCCCATATAACATATGTCTTCTGTCCATATCAAGGTCAACGTTTAAAGGAAAGAGTTATTAACATCCATATCGTATTAGTGATGTTACATTATATTAGACATATGGTTAATAAAGGAGTAAGTTCTATGCATGAACGATTTCGGGCATTAACCAAAGCTTAGTAGTGACACCTCTTTACTAGGTCAACGCATATCATAACGTTGATATTCTAACACTGATCTAGCATATAATATGATGAACGGTGTATTCAATTTACAAAGCAATAATTTGGTTTATGATATAGTTTACAGATCATTTCAATGATTAAATAATTGGTTATTATTGTAAGCAGGCGACTATAGAAAAGGATCTACTGCATGGTTTAATTTAACATGACCATGTGGTCTTCTCTTGGCCAAGCATGTAAGATATAAGAATCATTGTAACCCTAACCCTTTTCATTTCTCCTTCACAGTTCACGCTAGCCCTTGAGGCTACTCTGCTTGGTTTTCATGGCGGCAGTAAGCTCTTCTCCGTTCCAATTGTCCTGAGTCCTAGATTAGCGTTTCCTTTGCTTCTGGAATTCGATTTTAAAGCCATTATTAGTGGCTGTGAGTTCTCACTCTGCATGTTTTGCTGAGTCTATCGTTTCCCTTGGCTTGCTGTTTACTCAAACTTCCTTTCGTCGTCCTCGTGGCTCACCAGTGCGTGAGGTTCACTCTTTACAGGCTGTTGGGTCTATAATTTGTGAAAGTCTGCTGGTGACAGTACTTCCACGAGACTGTTCGACGTTTCAATCATAGGTAAAAATTGTTTTTAGTGTTCATTTAACTTGTAGCAGGTGTTTGTACTGTTATGGTAGCATAAACAATTCTTAAGTTGTTTATTTTTTGAACTTTGTCTTTGAAACTCCTTGCAGGGGGCTCGCGACTATGTACATTCATGGTGGAGGAAATATGCAGACATTCTTTGAATACCATGGCTCGTGGCTTAATACGGGTAAGCCTTGTGGTCAATATGTTAGGTTTTACCCTACTTGTATCAGGGTGGTCATTTGGAATAACCCAGGGTTTGGGGAAGCCTTCCTAGGCTTCCCATAAGTTATGTGGTCTCTTTTACAACTTGTTTGTTGATTTTCCAAGTTTCAAACCCTCGCTAGTCGATGGGTAAACTGGGTCTTAAACTGAGCAATGTAAATAGTTTGTTTTGATGTTTAGCTTACGACTTGTTTAAAATTTAAACAATAGCTCTCCTGTAAAGACAATTATGTCTTCAAGCTTGTCTCGATTTATTGTAATGCTTAACATTATGCTCTGTGTACTCTGATTTTTTATCCTTCTCAACTGTAAGCGAAATTTTGTGCTCTGCTTAAAGTACTCTGTAAAAGTTTATAATTAATGTTTTTAAGACTGAAACATACAGTCATAGTCTAGTTATAATTCTTCCTCGTTTTTGCTCAGAGTTACGATCTAGGGTTTATCCTGTGGAAACCCTCGTTTTAAAACAAATTATTCTACTTAATTTTTAAAAATTCTAATACTTATTTAGTTTGACTGTTAACTAGTATTACAAAGTATTGTGGAAATTCTAGTTTATTATAATTACCAATATCTTTTTGTTTGTCCTTAAAGGACTGTAGGTAATTTATAATAAACTAGTTATTTAATGGTTGCATAATCCAATTAATTTGGTTTATAACTTCGATGTATTGAAATTTGTAATTGTAATATATATGAGGGTTTCAACCCTATCATTTACTTTTATAGATACATCCTATTTGTGGAAATAAAAAGGAACAGTTCTTTTTATAAGTATACATTTTGTATATGTTGTTCATTATTGTATTTTATCTCTGTGTAATGAATTTAATTTGTTCTTTTAATGGTTAAAAAAGAACTAAGCTTATTGTTTATCCTAGGTTACTACTGGAATGGATTTGTATATAAAAGAATACTGGTAGATTTCTGCTCATAAATATGAGTTGGGGTTTTTACCCTATTTAACTTTTGTAATGATAATTTCTGTAGTGTTATTTCTTTAAGTTCGATTACTCTCAAAATATTTTAAGATTATTTTAATGTCTCAAAGAATTCCAGGTTAGGGTTTATGGAAAATAATCTTTGTTTTCTTTCTTTAAAGATTTCTTCAGTTTGTTAAAATAATTATTAATTTATAAACGATATTGTTTGTGTTAATTTTATTATTTGCGAATTTACTATATTTTATTAAGTACGTATTTGCACACATACTTTATTAATAAAGACTGAGAACAGTCTTAATAGTTTATTTTATTCAATAGGTTTATTTATATAAGCTTTATAAAAAGAAATGAGGATTTTCAACCCTGTCATTACTCCTTTGCATATATAATTTGGCTGTAAAAGTTACAGGATGGCTCCTCGTTAATAATACTTAAAGCATAGGTTACTAATGTATCTTAGTTGTTTTGATTTTAAATAAAAGAATACCGTGAGAGCTAAATAAGCTCTTTGTTAAGATACTCTTTATCTTTAGATTAATTTGTCCTTAGAAATCTATATGTTACTAAACTCTATCTAGGGTTTAAATAGTGGTAGGATAAGTTAGCTATTAATATTAGTAAAAGATATAACTAACAGAACCCTACTTAAAACCCTTACTTAACATAAATAAATAAGCATTATAACTGTGACATTTCTATTTCTTCTATTTCAGGTTAGATGTATAGTTTGTAAAAGAAAGTACTGTGTAAAAGAATAACTTACCTACTTGAACACATTGCTATTAGTAAAATAATATGACTATTTCTTTTTCTAGCATTCTTAATACACAGTCTGGTTTTAACAATAACCTAACTAAGTAGATTAATATTCTTTTCCGGAAGCAACTATCTATAGAAAGAAAAGATTCCAACACTCTGAAAAACATAAGTAAATCTATTCATTTCAGATTCCTATGATATCTTCATCCATTTTAAACACACTACCTGTGCTAGAGTACGGTCTGGTTTATTCCATATGGGGAAAAACACAGGTACGATTATTTTCATCAATTACAGATTTGATATTAAATTATATAAAGGGTTACTAGCTCTATCAGTTCACTACAAAACATGTAATCAATCATCAATCATTCATTCTTAGATATAAACTTTTAACACAGCAAATAAAAGACTGTAGAACCTGTTTTAAAGCTAAATGACAACAGCGTTGGGAGGCCGTTCCTCCCTACCAACTCCTGGAGAGCACTCAAACAATGTCTTCTTAGGACCCCTGAGCCTATTCTTGGTCTCCTTGGTCGAGAACTGGTGGAGCAAGCAAACAAATACTAGTCCAATGGCTCAGTACTAACATTGCACTCAGCAGCAAGATCCATCAGCTGAAAAGTTGTACTAGATCACTTTCTGCAGTTTAGCCCTCAAACACCTTCCACCAATTCCCTTCCCAATGAAATCCTTTGAAGTACATTCACCTGAATGATTCTCTTCTTGGAATGAGCAGCCTCAGCTCTCTTCAATGGACACTTTTATTAAGATTGCCTAGGTATTTTTGGGTTAGTTGTCATTAATTGAGCCACCTACTCTGATCCCACTTTCTTGGGGGATCATGACCCCAAATGTAGGGAGATTGCCATCTGAAACATTGGAAGTGCTTGAGGATGCTGCCACTTGTCTATTTGCTCTCCACCTTGTCTCCTCCACCAACTTGACTAGTAACACTCTTTTTAATAGCTCTCCCAAGCTGTTGTCTCCACTTTTATTTATTTAAAATTAAAATATTCAGAATTACATTCAATATCCTTTACTCTGCTGAGTCATCATTTACAACTTAGCATAAAATTTAACATAATGTCTTGGAATAAAATCAAATAAGATAATATTATTTTGCAAAATTGGGGCATGTGACATGGCATGATTTCAATTGGGTGAGCATCTTGTCTGTCAATCTACTGTGCTTCACTAGGGCCATTAAAAATGTATAAGGATACAAAAACCAGAGTTTTTACTTGTTATATTGCATATTAGATGCAGTTTGTTCCTATAATCCTTTTCCCAAAATGGGATGAGAGTGGAAACCTGGTATTCTACTTATGCATGTATATTGTTGTGAATTGTTGTCCTCCAACTACAGGTTATATTTCTATAACATAAATTAAAGCCTTGCAAAAATTAAAAGAGAAATGAAGGGTAACCATACTAGTCATGATAAATTCCAATAAGGCCTCTTTCATATATCACACCAAGTGTATTCTTTTTTGCAATTGTTGGGACAACATTCATAACCCAAACTTTGTCGGATGTAAGTGCTGCTGCAAAGCCACCAAGACCTGCATTCATGTCCATAACATTGTGATATCTACTCTCCCCAATATATTTGTTCATTATTTTGTAGCCTTTCACATGCTTTCTCCACAACTGTGTATCAACATTATATGTCTTAGTAGTAACAGCTGATAACAAACCACTGAGAACTCTAGGAGGAACAGCATTTAGGTGCTTTGGGAACTTCTCCAAAATCCCTCCAGAAACATCATTAGCATCACTGAATTTAGGCATTTGCGTAGTGCATATTTGCATTCTCTTATGTCTAGGGGGTCAGCAGATTTTATAGACATTATCAGATAAGCATAAAATTTCAATCATCTAAGCAAAACTAGGCCATCTAAGTAAAACTAGGCCACTGTCAAAGCAGATTAGGAGAAAAACAGACTCTTCTTGTACTGTAATGAAATATGAAGCCAATTATGCAAACATGCTTGAAATTTTTTAAGATTTAGACAGTTAAACTTAAACCTTTCTGCAGCACAAGATCAATTCATGCATGGCCATTAAAATGTAAAAGAAGATAGGAAAATTCAAAACTCACATAAAAATGATGAATTCAAAATGTATCTTTGACTTGTATTCAGGATATAAAGTTGCTAATCCCTTGAATCTTGTAGCATTTACAATTAAAATCACAAATTATAATAGGTCAACAACCATTCTATCAATTGTTACAAAGTAGTTCTCCAGATTTCTACATGTCAGAAAATTATGACAAACAAACAGACCATATACTTCAGCTTAATAGCAGTGCAAGTGTAAAGTTTTCATAGTCAACCACATTGACATTTTAGTTCAAAGGAATCCTACAACCACAATGCACTTTTTAACATATCCATTGCAATATTGATATCCAATTTAGAATTTGGTATGATATTAGTATTCTAAAGGAAAAAAAGCCAATAGAAGAATACTTACAAGGACAGGTGTTAAATGCTCGTTTAATAGAATAACAAATGTAACCAATACCTGGAATCTAAAAGCACATTCTAGGAAGGACAAAAATAGCTTTTAACTGTCAATCCCCAGGAATGTATTGGAGCCTAGATTTAAACCTAAGAATACCTACAACACTGAGCTTATGGTCCTGCTTAAGCACAAAAAATGTCTGGGTTACAAACATTGCTCATAAATATAATCACTTTGTTCACCAGTAATGAATTTTTGAAAATAGATTTTAGCACACTATCGATCTGATTATGTTTTGTTATAAAATTACGCTACATAAACTGTCTTCAACTTTGAGCTATGAAGTTCAGGAACTTACCAAGAATCATCTGGATTTCCTGATTCGCAAGCAGGAGGTGGGTCAATAGTGTTTAGGCTTCTAGGACAAGAACGAGTATTAATTCTATTTTGCCAAATGGCAAGAGCACCTTTTTCATACTTCTTTTCCTAGCACAAAAGTTCTGCTATTTCTTCAATTTTCTCTTGTTCCTGCTGGAGCTCCTCTTTTGATCTTTGCCAAGATTGGTAATATTGCTTCCAATTGATGGGATGACTAGAGAGAATCCAATATCCACCTGGTCTCAAGACTCTATCCACTTCTATCAAATACATACCATCTGCAAACAAATGAAGCTACACAAATCAATTTGAGAATCAAATTAGTAAATTCAAGGCTCTTCTAATATAACTCAGAATTTTAGCTTTAACAAAAGCATTAATCCTGTAAAAGTCCCCAGTACCATTTCCAGTCCAAGGTATCAAACACCGTGAACATTGATACATGTCAAAATCCCTAGAAGGGTAAGGAAGCTACTGTGTCCCCATTACACCAATCACAGCAGGCACACCTCGCTCCAAAGCAAATTGCACTTGGGCTTCATGTGAATCCCTTGGTGAAAATGACATCGTCAAAACATTTCTCTTCAAAAGTTATGCACCCCATCTTGCCACCTAAGCATGCCATAAGGATTTAAGATAAGGGCATATCCTCAAACTCCATAAATCATTGCAAAACCAAAATACGGGACTTATCACCAAACTTTGCCACCCGTGCATATATATAGTTGTCATTAATAATCTTAACCAGCTCAGGGAGGTATTTCACAATTAATATTCACCATTATCCTTTGTAAACTTGCTAGAGAAGCCAAGTTTGTTCACCTGTTATTTTGTTTCTCAAAGTCCATTTGTTTTAGCTCGAAACTTGAGGTAGACTTGATTTATGTTCATAACTCACCTATTGACATAATTATGCCTACAAGATTTAATATTTGTATTTTCGTTTTTTATTGTAGGATATTTATTATTTAAAATGTCAAAAGCACAAGGAATAGGGAAGCTACCTTAAAATGGGAAGTTGAAGAAAGTCCCAACCCTTGGAAAGATGAAGATACAATGTTGCTCATGGATACAAATTATTTAATTGGATTCCAAGATGACCTTGAGTGCCCAAATACATGTATAGAATGTTCGTCAATGAAGACTTCCATAAGGACCATGATGACTTAGAGGTTTTTTGAAATATCAGAAAGTACATCCTTTACTTGATTTCCGCCAAACCAATAATATTACCATAAAATGATGTTGTCAAATCAATATTCAGACACATTAATCTTGGAATGAGATCAATCATAAGTGAAGGTAGGGTTTCCATAGCTTATTTACAACCCTATTCATTCAAAATAATGTTCAAGCTGAAGAAAATTCAAGCGCTATTGAACAAAACATTTCTGGATGATTACAGAGCCAAGGAATTCAATCTAGTAAAAAAATTGAAAGATTGGTGGACTGAATATAAGGCCTTCTTAGAAAAGAATAATTGGATGTATTCTACACAATACTTGAGATACCCATATCGGTTTATGAAACCATGATTTTTATGTTATATGGTGAGGAGGGATCCTCTCATTTTAAAATAGAATGGAATCTATTGGCGCATCGTGTAGTAGACACATGGCATGATTTCAATTGGGCGAGCATCTTGTCTGTCAATCTACTGTGCTTCACTAGGGCCATTAAAAAGGTATAAGGATACAAAAACCAGAGTTTTTACATGTTATATTACATAGTAGATGCAGTTTGTTCCTATAATCCTTTTCCCAAAATGGGATGAGAGTGGAAACCTATTCTTCTACCTATGCATGTATATTGTTGTGAATTGTGGTCCTCCAACTATAGGTTATATTTCTATAACATAAATTAAAGCCTTGCAAAAATTAAAAGAGAAATGAAGGGTAACCATACCAGTCATGATAAATTCCAATAAGGCCTCTTTCATATATCACACCAAGTGTATTCTTTTTTGCAATGGTTGGGACAACATTCATAACCCAAACTTTGTCGGATGTAAGTGTTGTTGCAAAGCCACCAAGACCTGCATTCATGTCCATAACATTGTGATATCTACTCTCCCCAATATATTTTTTCATTCTTTTGTAGCCTTTCACCTGCTTTCTCCACAACTATGTATCAGCATTATATGTCTCAGCAGTAACACCTAATAATGAACCACTGAGAACTCTAGGAGGAACAGCATTTAGGCGCTTTGGGAACTTCTCCAAAATCCCTCTAGACACATCATTAGCATCACTAACTTTAGGCATTTGCGTAGTGCATCTTTGCATTCTCTTATGCCTGAGGGGTCAGCAGATTTTATAGACATTATCAGATAAGCATAAAATTTCAATCATCTGAGTAAAACTAGGCCACTGTCAAAGCAGATCGGGAGAAAAACAAACTCTTCTTGTACTGTAATGAAATATGAAGCCAATTATGTAAACATGCTTGAAATTTTTTAAGATTTAGATGGTTAAACTTAAACCTGTCTATAGCACAAGATCAATTCATGCATGGCCATTAAAATGTAAAAGCAGATGGGAAAATTCAAAAATCACATAAAAATGATGAATTCAAAATGTATCTCTGACTTGTATTCAAGATATAAAGTTGATAATCCCTTGAATCTTGTAGCATTTACAATTAAAATCACAAATTATAATAGGTTAACGGCCATTCTATCAATTGTTACAAAGCAATTCTCCATATTTCTACATGTCAGAAAATTATGACAAACAAACGGACCTTGTACTTCAGCTTAATAGCAGTGCAAGTTTAAATTTTTCATAGTCAACCACAATGACATTTTAGTAATGGGGCATAACCCAGATTATTATTTATATATCAGAAGTGATACATTAGGTCCTTTGAGAATGCATTATACTATTTTTGTTTTTTGGGTTCTACGGCTGAAATGACTCACTCAACTTCCCATTTGTATTACTTTATTGCTTTAATAGCTTTAACATGCACAATACTCTATCACGCTAACTCTTGTTACTCTTTTTTTTTTTTCTCATGAATGTGCATCACCATCTTAACTTGCGTACCAAGCGAATTCTATTAATAGAAGTGTGAGATGTTCAATCATCGACTGGTGTATTACTTCATTGTCCACCCATGCTTTATTTATGTGCTCTTACTAGTAACTCACAATGATTCTAGGTAGTAAGATAGTTTTATTTCAATTGGAAATTCTATATGTCACCCTCAACACATCTGAATTGCAAACTCTAGCAATCGATATTAATATTGGTACAACTATGGATCTAGGTATAACCCTTTTAATCTTTCCTTAATCTACAATTTTTCACTGATCGGTAGTCGAGTTGTCATTCTTAACCTTCTTTCTTTAACTTGATTCTAGGAATAAACTGGTTTTCAAAATCAATGTCTATTCACCAAGATCAGACATTGGGTAACTGGAGTATAGATGAGTAATAAGACCCATCTCCTCAAGCTCATCTCGAGCAACTATAATTGATCTCAAACATCTTGAGTTCTTTTGTATTTTGTGACACTTTTGCCATAGGATATCTGTAGTCCATGTAGTTGGTTTCATAAAAACTGTACCAGTGACTAGTTTGGTGTCTTGTATAGGTTCTTCAAGGTCTCCCAAATCTTGTGGGTACTATCTGTACATCTAATATGATAGACAATGTGTTATGCAACCAACAATCCTAGAATGTACTTTGCATTTTCGTTTTGCAACTCATACTTATCCAATCTTGCTTTATCCATTGGAGGCTACTCTTGGCCTTTGGATTTAACCAGCTTCATTCTTTCTACTTCATCAACAGGTTCCTGATCTCATGTCTCCAAAAATTGAATATCATACTTCTTTCCATCCAACTTGATTCCATACGAGGATGCCATCTCTTCTGGCTACCATTTTACTTTTCTTTACAAGTGACTTTTCTGCAGCTAAACATCAGTTATATTGGGATCTTACTTAACCTGTATATCTGGGTTCAATCAAGATCTCTGCCTCACATGCTCCAATCAGACCAACAACTTCCTAGAACTGCAACCTTTGGTTTTGACCTCATCAACAATCTTTGAGAAGTGAAACCATCGGTTCTGATGCGATGTTAGAAATTGAAGTTAGATATGAAAGGATTCTGACACCACATTAGACTATTTCTTGCAGTAGAGAATTTATATTCTTAAACTTATGTGTTCTATTTTTATTAGAGAACACTAATACCATTCATACATACGAATCCAAATACAGTGGAACAACAAGTACAAGAAGTTGCATCAATCTAACAATGAAGATTCCAGCATAGAACATTGTGAAGCTTTGATATACAGAACTAAGATCCCTTGATGGATTTATGGCTTGCAGGCCAACCTGGAAGCTTCAGCTCTAAGGTCCCTATTACATGTACAGATCACATCCTCCTATAAACATTGATGTCTCAAAGGCCCCTAATTCACACTCTGATACACTATCAAATCTTAGATCATCTCATTTTCCTTAATATGTTTTTATTGACTACTTAGTTATCTATTTCTCTGCTTTTAGTACTATGGTAGAGTAGTGATAGGAGTTGATTTCTCACTCCAACTGTGTTTATTTCCATTTTCTGTACTTTTGGGTCTCATTGACCAACTTTGTGGTCACTTGCTGGACATTAATAAAATTATTTTATCTTATCTTATCTTGCAGGGCTTACAAATTTATAAGACAACTCTAGGGTTTGATTATTGATCATTGTCTACAAAATTTAATGAATGTAGTTTTCTGCTTGTCAGAATAGAGATGCATCTGCATGGTAGAACTGTTGAAATCAACTTTAACTGCTTCAAATTGTTGTGCTTCTTTAGGAAATATCTCTTTTCAAAATATCTGGGATAATGACACCAAACATCACTTTGCCCTTCTCAAGCTTTGTTAACTAATAAAGATAAACCTATTTCAAAGAAGGGATTCTGAAATAATTAGGTAGTCTAAACATGAATCAAGCTAGATAAAAGCCTAGACAATTTAAGAATTGAAAATAATACTTGATCTAATTTAAACCCAAACATATATTTAATGTATTTTCTTTACCTATGTTTGTCCAAATGTTTTGTAGCCACTTTGTAGAAGCTTATGGAAGATACATGTAACATATCTAATTAGGGATAAATTTTGACATTCTAAAGAATCTGTGCAACTATTCTTTAGTATAGAGACTAAACTAAAGCAATTGGATTGCACATCGATTTCCTTCCCTACCAAACAAATTCTATTAATTCAATTTCAACGGGCTTAAAAAATATTGAAATAATTCATTTCGTTAACAGAGATGCCGACTTTCTCTGAAATAATGGGATTATTATCATGGCAAATCTATGCAAACAGGTTGGTACTAGTTAATAATATAGAAAAGCCCAAAAATAAAATGTTGATTTATTCACATTACTGTTATGCTCAAGCTAGCCAATTCAAAGAGCCTATTGATATGTTCTTGATGGCACAAAATTTGAGTTAATTATTTCACCAGTTGGATTATGTCCATGAATTCAATAAAGATAGAGCTCATAGGATGCTATAGGCTATAGCTATTAAGGTGTGCAAAAGTAGAATCTGAGAGTCTTGATTTGAACTTGTCTAGCAAAAACCCCAAACATTTGGCAAACTAACATGGTATCTTGGGATTGTTCCTTGAAATTTGTGAGAAGTTGGTAGAGACCTCCCAAGCCATAGTGAGAACGAGGGCGTTTAATAAACATGGAGTTATGTTTGTGCCTGAGCTTTGCCAGCTTATAGTATGAAAAAATATTATTTTGGAAGGCTAATAAATTATAATCTCACTGGCACTCATGGGAGCTTATGGGATGCTTTCGGTGAAGTTATTTCAATGGGTCAAGATTCTTTATTTAACCTTCAATTTGCATTATTCCTCCCATTCTTACCAGCAAGAAATGATCCATTGCATTTAACTGCCATTTTAGATCAAATTTGTGCTCAATTCTTCTCCAGCGGGTATAACAAGTCCATTGAATAGATTTGCATAGTGCAATCATATATGCCTGGTATTTTCATGTCATTTAATCAAAATTATTTGAATTTTGGACCAAAGTTATGAAATGAAATGATATTAATGTCCACTGTAGAGCAAAGTAGGTCAATGGGTACAATAGAAAATCCTGAAGCTAGAGGAACAAAAAGAATGCCCTACACATTGTAGGGAGGTGGCTATAAAATACAATATATAAGTAATGAAGTAGTATGTAATTAAGAATAAGTGTCAGTTGCTATCATCCTCAAATCTAGGAATGACATTGTCCAGCCAAGATACCGTCTGATAATGTTTCCTAGAGAGTTGTCGAGACTGATGGGACCCTGGGGAGTGATTTGCAGTGGCCTTTCAATGTTCCCACCAAGGACGAGTGTGGAAACTGGAGCTGAGGGTTTTGGAAACTTTACTATTGCTTTCCCTGGAGTAATAGTTCAATGCATATCTTGCAGTAAATTTTCTAGTTTTCAAAGCAACTTACTAGCTTGGAATGACAATGTACTCTGTGTATTACCCCTCCATGACATAATATTGGCATTTCCATTCCTTTTGTTTGCATACTTGAGTTTGTTTGTTGGCTTGTTTGTCTAAATATTGCGTTCTTTTATCCAGGGGAAGGATTTGGCAAATGAAGCTGTTGTACAAACTTATCCAGAAGAGCATCTAGACCATTTGGTAGAGAATGGTAACCTCCAAAGAGGACAGATGGTTGACAAGCTCCTGAATCATCTAGAATGTGTGTTAGATGATTATACCAGGGAACTTGAACTCTGTAAAGGAGAATTTGAAGAACATTCTTATTCTTTCAACTAGGAGGCCATCATCCTATCACAACTATTGCAGCATACCAGAAGAGGTGTTTTGACTGTGGTGGAATCTTTGGAGTCTCTAAAGCTAAATGTTTCCAGTCTCAAATCTCATAATAAAGACAAAGAAAATGAAATATTTATGTTTCGTGACAACATTGTTGGTTTACTTAATGCATGCAATAATGCTATGGAACAACTGCAGAATTGGAAAGTGCTTGTCAGCTCAGATAACACAGGTTCTAGTGAGGAAGTAACAACAACCTTTAGTAGAGATCTTTTAGCACCGGAAAACACTCTTTCTTTGCAATCCACAAGGAAAGTGGATTTTACCGTCACAACTAAATGCATGAAAATAGTTGAAGACTTACTGTTGACTATCAGAGGTGCTGTGAATGCAGCAGATGAGAAATTTCGGCAAGGAGAGTCAAGGGAGGCTGGAAGATTAAGGGTGTGTGAGGAGCTAGAGAGTAATTTAATGAAGGCTGAAGCTAATGCAATCAATATTGCAAGAGAGAGTGATGTTGAAAAAGGAAGAATTTCTGAGCTGGAAAGTCACATTGAATCTTTGGAACTGAGTGTAGATCAGCTCAAAACACGAGAGGCATCTTTTAAGGCAATGCAAAAAGAGATCACGTCACTACAGAAAATGAATTTGATTGTTTAGTGAAAACACCCTTGGTTTTTCATTGGGATTAATGGAATTCAACATATTCTTTTCAAGTCAGAAATTTTAGAACCATCAGTGTGTGTTTTACAAGAGACATCATAATCCTTTGATATATGCTTTTCTAAGATCCATTTGAAGTCCTATTGGCTCTTTGAAACCACGCTGGGTGGTAAGAGATGTGAAGACGTGTAGAAGAATTATCTACACAAGGAATTTGAATTTGAAAGGCCCATTGTGAAAACAACACATTGCCTATGACACCAGTCCTCATGACAAGCATTGAGATTATCTCTAAGGAGAATAATCTCAAATGTTTGTTTCAAGAGAGTTTAGCTCTAAAGTCACATATAGAAATAGACAATGATTTGACATACTGTCAAGTATATCAACCATTTGACATATACCATTATGCCTTAAAATACCAAATGAAATACATTCCATGAACAAGGGTAAATACAGAGCTGCAGAACGAGTTATCCTACGTTTGGATTGTTTTTTACCATCTATTCCTCTTCAAGATTCATGTCATGTCTATATATTTAAAACATTTTAATCCAATCAGGAGGCCAACTGCCATACCATTTTTTAAGGAATTCATATAAAAGATGCAGAAACGAAACTGCAACTGTTGACATTAAAAGCATACAAAATAATGATCTTTGCTAACCTAGAATTTGGTAAAAAAAACTCCTTAAACCTGGAATTTTGAAATACATGACTCCTTATGCTAAGATGACAATACCCAGAAATAATACACAATTATGGGGGGAAACCCATCATTACCATTTAAATAAGAGAAAAAAAACTATATAGAAATCCATTTTAATTGAACTGGTTTGCAAACACTTTAGTCATTGAAAAAAATATCTACATTCACTGCAGAATCTTATAGAAGCATTGGTTAAACTTACATATCAAGATTATGGGCAATCTTTTCAATAAAGTCTGCTTTGTGTGGATACAATGAACCAACAATTCTTTCAACCACAACATATGTGTTCACATTGAAGTAAGGCTTGTAAGATGCAATGCTGCACAGCCCTCTCCAGCCATTTGATGGTTGTCCATTATGTTCACCACCTACATTAGGCATAGCAGATGGACCTGCTCTACATAAAGTTCCATGCATCATTTACCACTTTGCAAGATGTAAGTTCCTAAAATTGCAGCCCATAGAATTGCGAAAAATCATAATTATTCACCTATAGTGAACTCAACAAATAACAGTTCATCATGTCAGAGTAGAATGTTAGCAGTAAATTGTTTCAGTGCAAAACCATTACAATACAGTCCACGAAAAATTAGAGATTCTCGAGGAGATAATGTTAATTTTCACTCCATGTATGTGACACAATGTCCCTAAGGTAAAATTGGAAAAAAGACTAAGATTATTCAAGCTCTAGATGTAACCATAATAATAGTAGGCATAGCTCATATTAAACCTCAAAATGCATGCACATGCATTTGGAGGCATTATTTCCAGCAATGCAAATTCGTGTGAGCTTGCTAGCCTGCCTCAGCAGCTAAGGCAGCACATTAGGGACTGTTTTGACATTTTACTGTGCATACTTTGCAGAAAGATGTTGAGCGAAATTTGGAAAAATCAGATCCTGCAGAGCCTACTGTATATGGATACGAATGAAGTAATTCTGTAGACATGTTGTCCCTATTACAGAAGTCATATGAAGACCAGCCTGTGCAGAGAAGCAATGAAGCTTTTTTAGGTGAGCTAATGTCAGGATTTGGCTGCATCCTGGATATCTACAAATCAAGAATGGTGGGAGCTCATCCTCTTGGAATAAGAGGGATAATGGATTTTGTGTAGGGTGCATGTCAACATCTACAGTCCCAAAGTTGAATTTGAAAAACTACCCTATTGTTTTCAAGATAAGGCTGCAATACATGAGGTTTTTCAGGAGGCTTGCAGTGAAAGTTTGCTAGGGTGTTGTCCACTTCCGCTCCATTTTATAACTATATTTCAACCATTTGATCTGCATCGACCAGATCTAACCACAAACTATGTAGGTGTGCTAATGAAACTAATTTGTCTGGTTGATCTGCATTGACCAGATCCAACCACAAACTATGTAGGTGTGCTAATGAAACTAATTAGTCCAAATAAAAGCATGAAATTGCGTCATTGAATAAAATGGGGCACGCTGAATATTATTTCATTACCTAGATTCCTCTGGTTTGGGTGGCAATTTGTGCTCCTCTCGTATGGAAAGAGGCAAAAAGTGGTGGAAAAATTAATCCCCCCAGTCTAGAATTGCACCTTTCTGCACACCAATTCGACTGCCATATCCAACATAAGTTAGAGGATCATTTGCATCATTCTGCTTCTCCTCTAATGGTAGATCAAAGAAATCTCTCGATACCTCACATCCGGCCATGAGAAGCTCTGGAGAAACTCCATGGTTTATCAGTTGGAAGCATCCCCAATCTCTACATGCATCTGAGATTTCCTCCACAGTCTTTCTCCATCGTTCATCATAGAGACCGTAGATATCTATGATGGGTATCTCCTCTTCCACAAGCTGCTATTCTGAGGGTTTCTCGTCATCAGGTCTCATGTATCTCGAAGGCACACAATTTATGCCGCTCTCTATGAGACATTGGACACTCTGGATTGGTTCAGGCCATTCCATTGGAAAACAACCTGAAAATGTTATCCACTGCTAAATTAAGACAGCTGCTAGCAGATTTCGTCGTTCGTCACAGAGACCGGAGATATCTATGATGGGTATCTCCTCTTCCACAAGCTTCTATTCTGAGGGTTTCTCGTCATCAGGTCTCATGTATCTCGAAGGCACACAATTGATGCCGCTCTCTACAAGACACTAGACATTCTGGATTGGTTCAAGCCATTCGATTGGAAAAAAACCTGAAAAATTTATCCACTACTAAATTAAGACAATTGCTAGCTGATTTATCATACAGCTTTCACTTCCTAGCCATCAGAGCATATATAATGTATATATACCTTAACCTTCATTTATCCAAACAAACACAAACAATGTGTAAAGAGTTGAATCTCTCGGGGATGCAATCCACTCAAGAAAACAAATTTATATTTATATTTTTTTTTAAGACAAAGAGTTAAGTGAAGTATTCAAGAAGAAATAAAAAAAATATGCTCTTTACAATAAGCGCTCAAACAATACCATAATCTTTTGGAATGCTTGAAGGTTTGCAGATGCTTGTTCTGTATAATAGTTTTCTTGAAGGACTTCTTCCTAGAGACCTGATTCATTTGAAAAACCTGACTAATGTCAATTTCTAGAACAACAAATTGAATGGAAGCATAATTCCTTTTTGTGGTTCAAGTTTTCTCAAAACATTGGACTTGACAAATAATAGTTTTTTCATGGGAAATCCCGTCCTAATTGGTTGATTCCATAGGTTTAAGCCGTCTCCGACTAGGTAGGAATGGCTTGAACAACAACATTCCTAAAGAGATTGGCCAGATATTGGATCTCAATCTGTTGGACTTATCG
This sequence comes from Pseudotsuga menziesii, assembly GCA_001517045.1. Lineage (NCBI taxonomy): Eukaryota > Viridiplantae > Streptophyta > Pinopsida > Pinales > Pinaceae > Pseudotsuga > Pseudotsuga menziesii. The sequence continues at coordinate 456,840 of LPNX010352668.1, read as the reverse complement.
TGGAATAAGCTCATTGGTGGGTTACCTGCAGATCTTGCTAAGTGCACTCATTTGAGTCATTTGGATCTGAATAATAATAATTTTTCAGGACCTATCCCTAGATGGTTTGGTGATTTCTGTGGGCTTGGACAACTAAAACTCTCCTTCAATGAATTTAATGGAACAATTACATCCTGTATTGGGAATTGTACCAGTTTACTCACTCTTTCTCTTGACAATAATAAGCTTTGGGGTAGTTTACCAAGGCAGCTGGGGAACCTTGTTTCCTTGAATGCTCTCTATTTGCAGAAGAATAAATTTTCTAGACTAATCCCTTCTTCTATCAAAAACTGTGAAATTTTTTATGAATTGAGGCTCTGATACAATTCTTTGATAGTCTCAATTCCAGTGGAGATTGGAAAGATTGGTAATCTACAAGTCATGCTAGACTTGAGTGGTAATTTTTTTTCTGGAAGTATTCCTTTTTCACTTGGGGATTTAATGATGCTCGAAGTTCTCAATCTCTCCAATAATCAACCTAGCGGTCAAGTTCCTGATGAGATTGGGGATCTTAGAAGCTTGGCTGAGTTGAACTTATCCAATAATTTTCTCCAAGGAAAGTTGCCATTGAGTGCTTCCAAATGGCATTAGATCTCTTTTGTGGGAAATCTTGGACTCTCCGGAAAGTTGTTGGCTCCATGCTCACAGGTTTCATTGGAATATTCAAGATCTAGAAGGAATCAACTAACAAAGAGAGTAGTAGATGGAATCTCTATTGCAATTGTATTGAGTTTAATCCTTTTGGGTGGCATTACGTTCTTGGTTTTATTGAAAATTTATGCTATTTGGTCGAAAGCAATTTCTTCCTCTAGCTCAGTTTACCATGGGCATGACTTTGAATTGAATAACGAAGAATGTAAATGGACATTTGAAAGCATGGTTGAATCAACATACATAACTCAGGATGATTATAACACAGGGTCTTCTGAGAACCATAATTTACCCTAAAGAATACTTATATTCCAAAAGAGCCACAGGGAAGAAATAAGTTTGCAAAGTGAGAATCATGCTAATGGAATATGTCCTTGAAGGAAAGGACATTTTTGAGTCGGGCTTCATAACTTTTTTGGATTGCAGTCAGTTTTAATTGAGAAAAATATCTACAAGGGATGTTTGCTTTGATGAGATCATTATAAAAATATTATTTATTTGGGATGACTGATAGCACTGAAATGTTTCAGGTATCATTCGGTGTGGAGATGATCTTGGAATTATAGTCTCATCACTTGCCACAACTGCCAACTGTATATGTTTATGGCCTCACAGTCAAATTTCTTGGAGCAAAAGAAGATATTCTACTAATAGTGTTCCTCACATAACCTGTTCAGTTGCCTTTAGCATTTCAAGTGGGAGAAGTTATTTAGTGTTCGAGGACCCATGGGACTAGACATATGGGCAAACAACATTAAAGAAAGCTACTCAAAATTCAAATTGTCTACAACACCTCCCAAATTGCATACCCCTCAGCTACAATCTAGTACAACATAGTCAACATGAATAGCAGAGATGAATTACAGACTAGTACCACACAACTTGGACAGTAAATATGGAGTGCGCCCCTCTCATGGAATCAATATTTGTGGCAACTGTGTATTGTGCCAAAGCATCCTCACAAAAATGGTGTTTTCAACATGGAGTGTCCATTCTACAGATTTCATTCTACTTGGACTTGGGACAACTATGGATGGGTTCAATGGGGTGGGTCTTAGGTGGGATGTGGCTAAGAAAGCAAAGCCGTGGGTTCCAGTTCCAGGTCCAGATCAATTTGCAAGTGGTCGGTTGGATCGACATAGCTTAAGACCCGTGAGCTAGTAACTTGCCGCATAGACGAGCGAACACACAAGACGAGGTGATGCCGAGAGTTGATTCAATGCCAAGGGTTAGTGTCAATGCCTGGGCTAAATGATAAAAATTCACAGTAAAAAGAAACTTATCAATGATTTTAACCTAGCTACCTACTCTTCAGGAAACATTTACCAATTCGCACTAAACCAAGAAACTTTCAGTATTATAATCGGGCAAAATTTATCAATTCACACTGAACCAAGAAACTTACCAGGGATTTTGTAAGGAAAGAAGGAGATGTTATTATATATTTTTGTTTTATTTTTATTATTTTATTATATAAATTATGTTAATTGGTTATATATTATATTTTTTTAATAATTATAGTATAAGTTGTTTAGTTTTATAAATGGAGTAGTCTACGGAGTCGACGATTTGGCCCGGAAGCTGGTCGTAGTCGCCACTTCTCGGCCAAATCATCGACTCCGAACAGTACCAAAATTTGATCAATACTCTTTGGGATGACGACTGGCGACATCCACAGATGAGGGCCCTACATCTCCTTGAGATCCGGTCATTCGAATGTGCCTCCACATAGACTTACCAAATGCATCCAATGCATGGCCAATAAAACACATCAACTTTGGATCTGTAGGTTGAAAGTATCGTTCGACCCCTACTCTACAATGACATTTGCAACAAGTAAACCTCCTTGCAAAGTTTAATCACTTCTTCTAATGTCTGCTTCAGTTTTCCTTTGGAGCGTGTGAGGAATGTTAATGTGCAAAAACTAGTGACCTTTGTAAATAGTGGCATTGCAGGAGGGTGCTCATGATTTTCCTAGGATGAAAGATAAAAATGTGTATGGTTATGAGCGCATAGGTTGGAGATGGTGATAATTGTGAATATAAAGTGGAAGCAGTAACTACGGCAGCATTGAAACTTGTAAAAATCCATAACAAATAGTTATTGATTAGAGTGATGAACATGATCGGAGAGACAAGAACTATACCTTTGAAGCTCTTCGACTGGTCACTGCGAGATCCTGAACCGGCCTATCATTTGCAAAAATAGGGTATCGAGTGCAAAAACAGGGGAGTAGGGGTCGAATGATACCTTCAGTCCACAGATCCAAAGTGGACGTGTTTTTTTTTCCATTCACTGAATGCATTTGTTAAGTCTACGTGGAGGAGGCACATTCGAATGGTCGGTTCTCAAGGGGATGTATGACTATGGTTCTTCTAGCTAGGTATCGATGTGGTATTGGTTCTAGTACTTAATTCGTAATTTACGTAGGAACCTAATTTTCCTTTGGAACGCGCTTAGCCGAGTTTTCTTCAATATATGTTGTAGTAGGGATAAAGATGGTCAAGAGAAAATTCGTACAATTGGTTTGGTGGATCTATAAAGATCGAGGTGCATGGCACCAATATTACTAATAGAAGGTGTTACAATTTACAAAATTTAATTTACACTTCATTGTCAAATTTTCAATTTTCCATGACACAATTAAAAATGACTAATTCATATTCTTCTAGATAGTCATTTTTTATGTCGTGACTAAATTAGTCATTTATGTTAGTCATTTTTAATTCTGTCACTTATTATCTAGTCATATTTGTTAACTGGTTACTAAATTAGTCGTTAATTTTAGTAGTTTATAGTTGGGTCAATCAAAATTGCTCATATTTAGTAGTAAATCACTTGAAAAACCTATGGTGACTAGAATTTTTAGTCACCTAGTAGCTAATTCCTCATTTTGTACTAGTGATTTAATGCAACAACCGCTCCGCAGTACGCTATTAGATATCAAGATTCCTGAGATCCAACGGCCTGCTATGCAATCGCTATCACATTAAAGGCTGCGCAGTCGTTGGATATCAATATGCTTGAGATCCAACGACCTGCTACACAGTTGCTATTGCATTAAAGGCTATGCAGTAGGTTGAAGCAGGCAGGTTAATTTTAGTCGTTATCGACGCAGAGTCCCTCCTCGTAGCCATGGAATGACCAGAACATGTAGGTCATTTCTCATTGTGAATTGGACTTAACGAGAGTGAAATTTTATTTGAATTCATCATTAGAATCTTGTACATATGGATGACCTCGGTTTTCTGGAAAACTTAGAATGTCGAGCTCCCTTGATTTATGTCAAATATCAAAATGAGATATGTCTTGCATTAACACGCCATGAAATAAGAGATAAGCTAAAAGTTAGGGTTATCCATCTTTTGCTTCAAGTGACGGACAATCAATTCCAACCATGACAAAATAATCTGATGTGTACAAAACTGACCCATCGATCCAGTTGGGGTAGTTCAAAGTTGTGTGTGTTTAGAGATATATTTTATTTATAATCTAAATATTAAAGGTTTTGATGCATTAAATCCCTGGCATAATGACTAGGAACAACTCACATGTTGCAGATTCTTTTTGGAGTTTTAGCTGGACCGACGCGAGTTGAGGCTGGATTAGCCTTTGCAATACAAATTATGGATTTCGATCACCACGATGGATTTGACGGCACCAGAAGCAAGGAAGTTAGGGGTAAAACACTTTTTCCTCTACCTAGGGTATATTGAATTAACAAATTGATAACATTGCAAACAAATCTTCAACATGAAACATTCCAAAGACAAGTTGTTTACATTAATTATTTTAGAATTACAAATTGTATTTAATTTAAGGGATTTGGGTTAAATACTTTATATTTCGCAATATGCATGCAGAGGGTCGAAGTTTGAAGTTAAATATGACTGACACAATTCGTCTTGTTCTAATTTCTAGTGAATGTGTTTAATTATCGATTTCCACTTCAGCAGAAGCATGGATCTTTTGCGGAGAAAATATTCCCGAATTAGCGTAAAAATATGAGAGTTTTACCGAGAAAAAAATCATGAATTAGAGTAAATTATGATAGTTTGTTGTTGTACCAGTTGCAGTGAGAAGTGTTGCGGACCTTGTGTTTATTAATCTCAGTGTTTCCTCGCTGGAGCTGTAAATTCCATAGTGAACGATGAAAATGTTTACTTGTTTATTTGCCGGTAAGTCATCTACTTGGTCAAAATAATGACAGGCATCTACCTCGCTAACTACTTTGCATTGATTTCGCTTTCTCTGTCAGATTTTTATTTAACATGGATACAAGTACCTAATTAAAATGCAGCAAAGATATTTATTAAATTAAACCGAGGAATTCAAGGAAGTGTTAAAGATTATGTCAGGAGATAGTGTAGGTCGTTTATCAATTTTAAACCATGATGGTTGTAAATGTTCAAATCAATTAATTAAACATAGCAGAACCGTACATCAACCAACCTCCTGGGGGTGGGAAACAAATTTCAAGAATGACATCATACTTGTCAACAATAGAAACATTAATAATTATTTTATAAAAAAATCAAAATAAATAAACAAAAATTTAACTATATAAAAACATTAGATAGTGGAAAAATCATCTTCAATACAATATAATTAATAGATTATACCAAATACTATATGTCCAAAAGCATAAATTTTTTTAATGAAGTCGAATTTGGGCTCCTAATCATCATCTTAACTATTTCATTTTTAGCATATGCACATTAAATATTATTATTTATTAAACCTCAAATAATGCTTGAAATTCATCTTTACATAACATAAAATTAAACTTATATATATCATCCCAAGTGCAAAGGAGGCTGGGGATCAAAAATCCTGAGCTCTTTAGCAAAGCTCTAGCAGCGAAGTCCTTGTGGCGCATGATTCATAATCCCGAGTCCTTGTGGGAAAGAACAATGAGACTCAAATACTACCATAATTCCTCAAGTGCAAAATGGTTCAGAAAACCGGTCAAAACACGCAAAGGAGGATCAGTATGCTAGAAATATTTTGTATTGGAATTTCCCCTAATAGGGAACTGGGTAGAATGGAAAATTGGTAATGGGAGAAATATGCATATAGGACGAGATCCATGGGCAGCTCAGGTTATGAGTTCAGACTAATGGATCACTTGATCACTCAGCTAGTAGACAGAAGATTCATATTGTTAGCAAATGCAAGCTCTCAGACAAAGGATTCATATTGTTAGCAGATGCAAGCTCTCAGATAGAGGATCACAGAGGAACAGTTTGGAAAATGACACAAGAGTTGGGGCTAGAGGAGAATGAAGCAGCAAAATGGAGCAAATATATAAACCAACTTGGAAGTAACTTCATTCTTTTAACAGAGGATAGGGACAAACTAATATGGACATGGAACAGATAGGATGGAAAGTTCTCAGCTAAGCTGGGATACGAAGCAGCGTTTCAACTAGAGTACCAACAAACAATGTTGGTCGTGGTCTAGAATATGGAAACTACAGGCATCTCTCAAAGCCATCTTAACATTATGGCTGGCCATGAATAATAAAATTTTAATGTGTGAAGCACTACTAAAACGTGGCTTCATGGGGCTTGGAATTGCCCTTTTATGCAGAGCTGAAGGAGAAACATGAAAACACCTTTTTGTTTAATGTAATTATGCAGGAACAGTATGGAAAGAATTTAGACATAAGCTAGATCCTTCTTCCAATTTAGATGAGGACGATTTTCTTCAGAGTAGATTAAAGCGTTGGTGGGGAAATGTAAGGGTACAGACCCATGAACCCCTACCAGCTCTTTTTTTTTCACTATATGGGAAACAAGAAACAAAGTTATCTTCAAAAACAATTGGACACCTTCATAGATAACGAAAAATGTTTTAATGTAGAAATTGAATGAACATCAAGCATTGCCCAACCCAAAACCAACATGAAATATTAAAGCTCCGGAAATAGATAAATACCATCAACTCAACAATTTTTCTCATCCCATGATAATGCTATTATTAGTTTGAATAAACTTTTTAACTAAAAATCAATGTAAATTTCATTTCTTGGTATAATTAAGGTCATTGTTGCTAAAAGTCATTAAAGAGAAAAACGTTATTTTACAATGACATCCTAATTTAGTTATGACTCTGTACTCATCCCTCTTATGATAGATAAAAAATAACAAACATATATTCTTTCATGATACAGCATGTCCATCCCCATTCCCTTTGATTTTCAATGTTTCAAAAAATGATAGTAACTATTCAATGATGATATTTCATATTGAATCCATATCCAACTTTCATAATACACCATGTCCATCCCCATTCCCTTTCATTTTGAATGTTTCAACAAATGATAGTAACTATTAACTTGTAATGATGGGATTTCATATTGAATCCACATCCAACATGTTGGTAGACAATGATATTGTATTAAGTTTCTTTTATAGATCATATGCATTGCCAACTACAAATATGAATTGCCTTAATTCATTCATGAATGTATGCCTTAATTTTTTGGACCTAATGTGTCTCTTTACCTACTATGGTAGTGTGGAAAGAGATATTCTTAACGTACAAGATACTTTAATTTCTTATTTTTAAAAGACTTATTGAAAAACGAGAGTGGAAATAGATCTTCCTAACTTACATGATCTTTCTTGTTTTTGAATGAATTAGTGAAAAACTAAGATTTGAGTTACATGATAATGTTTGAAAGAAATATAGGGTTAATACAATAAGGATAATAAGAAAACCATAATTTCACAACCACCACTTTTTCACATACACATTTTAACAACTTTTACATTAAGGTGTAATGACTATATAAGAAAAATGTGTGTAGTTAGATATGGTTTCTCTATTCATACTACTCTTAAGTCTAAGCCACTGAAATTAAATATTGATGGACTTAGCGTCCCTTTTGGAGGTTGACTTCATCTAGGGTTTGGGAGCTTGGATTCCTACGGCACATGGGGAATGCACCAAGTCGACTCCTCCTCCTAGATTCTACCTTGGTGACTTTCTAGAGCCCTCTCTCTTCTCATGGATTTCCCAGACTCTGGGTCTACGAATAGTCTTCATCATTTTTTCTCCATGGTGTCATTGTTTTCCTAGTGTCACGCTTTATCCTCAGCACAGAGTCCTCCCCCTTCACAGGGGGCTTAGTACCAACTATGCTCAATTAAAAAAGTGGGATTCTAGGTATCTCCTGATTCTCTTGCCGTCACTCAGTGTCATTTTTGGGTTTTCATTGTTTTGGTTTGATTTTGTCTCCTACTTGGTTTCTTCTTTCATTATTTCTTTATGTTTAACCTATTGACTTCTGATGACTTGATTTTTGTGATTTTCGGCTATGGATGCTCACTCTGTATGACTTAGGGTTCGCTATTTTGGGACTTTCTAGGGTATGGGTATCCCAGAACCTGTCCTCTCTTGGGTTTCTCTGTTAGTGGTTTCCTATCTGTCCCCGCTCTTTTTGAGGATTTTTTTCCACTGGGTTTTAGGTCTTTTGTTCCTTCCTTGTCCCATTCCCCCCCTCTTTTCGGGGTGGTTTTTCAGCTGGGTTTAAGGTTTTTTGTTTTTTATTTAGGGATTAAACCTTGGATTTTTTCGGCCCTAATACTGGTTGTCTGTAGCCGGAACACTTCTCCGCTGTCTTGTTACTTGTCCCAAGACACTCTATGGAGCAACCCTGGACTTTCGCACTACATTTCCAACAGGTGGAACCTCGTCCCAGTTTGCATGGGAATAAGTCTTTTGCGCAGGCACATCTCCATACTAAGGATTACAGAGCCCATGAGGAAAAATATATCTTTTTCTTGGGTAAAGACATCTTCATGGACAGTGTTGAAACTCTTTGTTGCAGAGCTCTGGTAGGGAGGTTATAATATTGTTCCTTGAACAAGAAATAATGGACAAAATGGGAGACCTAGTTTTGGAAACCTCTCATTAACTATGTGCCAACTATTAGCATGTTGGCTAATCAATGGCTCATATTTGTCTTTCTGGAGGACAAGGACAACACCCTCATTCTTAGTTCTCTTTGGAAAGTCCATGATGGGTCTCCAGTACATAACAGATGGCACTCGGCCTTTCACCCCTCTATGAGTGTGTTGTCAAATGAAACCTCTGGGTATTTCTCCCTGCGCTTCCTTTTCCCCTTTGGAACAAGGAATTTCTTGTTGGTGTGGTGAATTTCCTCGGTCGTTTTGTTGCTGTGGATGGTGAATTTCGTCATTGCTTTGACAAAAGATTTGCAAAGGTTCTTATTGAAATGGATGTCTCTCATGGACTCCCTACAGAGATTGAGCTGGACTATGGTCACTTCAAGTACACTCAAGAAATTGACTATCTCAAGATCCCATTTCACTGTCACTACTATCACAAAGTGGGGCATTTGCAATGAAAATGTCCTTCGCTACTGCTTGACTCCTCTTAGTTCGCCTGCCCGGAGTTTGTGGAGCCTCCACTGTCAAATTATCCCAGGGATTTCGGCCCAACATCGTCACGTCTTGGTATGTATAACTGCTCCTCTCCCACTCTCTATGAATATTTAACCAAATACAAGCTCTTGTACATCCAAGATGTGGAGTACTGCAACTTTGCTACTAAGGTTTCTCAGCCTGTCTTGGCCCCTATGGACTGTCAGGTCCTTTTGATTCTGGATCGCTCCTTGATTCCAGCCCCACTTCTTGTGAATTGAGTATGCTTAATGAACCTCACTCCTCCTCACCCTTGCAGGTAGAACCCCTACTCTTTACAGAGGACAAATTTCCTCCTATACCCCCTCCACCCCCCTCCTCTACTCCTCCCCATACTTCCAGCCCTACTTCTGGAAGCCCAAGGAACTCTCCTTCTTTCTTTAACCCCTCTCTCACGAAAACCCTATCGATCTTCTCTGATAAAATCCCCTTATCCCCTTCGAACAAGAATTTGGAATCTATCAGGTGTGAGAATGTCACTATCATAAGAACTAGGAAAATAAGTCTTCCCCTCCTTTTGGGACTGCTTCCTCTCCCATCCTGCACGCACCTTTCCATGTTAAGCTTAAAGAGAAAGCTAGGCATTTTTCTTCCTCTTCTCATAGTACTTCCATTCCCCAGGTGCTTAGAGAAGCATCACCCGAGGATGGGGTTACCTTATGAAGATCATCTCATTAAACCTTCAGGGATTTGGAGGTCTGTCCAAATAGAAAGCCCTCAGTCACCTTTTTTCCGATATTGGACATGATACGATCTTCCTCCAAGAAACTATGTGTTGCAGCTTCCCCGCCCTCCTTGATTTTTCCAAAATCCTTTCTAGCTAGGAGTTATGTGCCCTTGACTCTAATAGCCTCTCGCGTGATGTTCACTGCTTGGAACCCATTGTCTGCTCGTTGCAAAGAATTTTCTACTTGTGCGGGGTTATTGGTCAAAGCCTTGTTCAGGGGTTATTCTAGGGAGTTCTCCATCCTTAACTACTATGGTCCCTATTCTCACAGGGAGTACTTCTGGAATAGATCAGTTTGTGGGGGAATATTCAACCTCCTTAAAATGATTGTGGCTGGTGACCTCAATTTTACTCTTAATGATGCTAAAATCTGGGGTTCAAATGCTTGTTTGGATCCCCTGGCTCCTTTTTTCTCTCAGATTCTTGATCGTCACAATCTTGTGTATCTGGCCCCCCTCTACTCTGGTCCCAACTGGAGAAATGGTAGGGCTCATTAGGATGGTTTTAGCAAAAGGATGGACATATTCTTAACCTTAGAATCTCTTTTACTCCACTTACACAAACACCGCACTTGGTCTCTCCCCTCTGTCATCTCCAATCATTATCTGATCTATCTTGAGCGGAATCCTCAACCCCTTACACACTCATATCCCTTTAAATTTAACCGATACTAGCTTCTTGAGGAGTCTTTCAACAAGTTTGTCATGGCTAATTGGAATGAAGATATTCCCTCGGGGGATTTAGATGAGATTTCCAGGTTGGTTCTCAAGCTCAAACAACTTAAGGGAAACGTTACGTCCTGGGAGAAAAATAAGAAAAATATTCGATCCAAGCTATACTAGATGTTGATAAGTAAATCCTTGACCTGTTGGAGGATTACCCCTCGGGTATCCTCTCCAAAGCTTAGCTGACTGTTCTCACAACTCTCAAAAGTCAAAAAGAAAAGATTCATATACATGAGGCTCTCACCTGGAAACTTAAAAGTAAAGTTGACTAGATGGAGTTGGGGGATGCCAATACTAATTTCTTCCATAGTTTTGCATCTGCCCGTAGGAACTTCAATGCCATTTGGGCCTTACATGATGATGAGGGTAATATGCTTAAGGAGGAAATCCAAATTAAATCCTTGGGTATTCATCACTTTTTTGCTATGTTCAAAGATGATGATTATACTATTATAGGAGATCAACTGAAGGTCATTAAATTGTTCCCCTCCTTTATTACCAAAGATGAAGGTCATATCTTTACTTTAGAAGTTACCATTGCAGAAGTTGAAGGTTCTCTCAAAAGATTTAAAAAGGACAAAAGTCTCAGACCTGATGGATGGCCACTTGAATTTTTTCTTTGGTACTTTGACATGTTGGGTAAGGATCTTCTTGATGCTGTGGAACTTTCTAGAAGGGAGGGCAGGGTTCACTCTCCCCTAAAATCTAATTTCATCACTCTTATTCCCAAGGTTGAGAATCCCACCTCCTTTGCTGAATTTATACCCATATCCCTCTACAACCTGGTTTATAAACTCATTTCTAATATTGTTGCCACTCGTTTGAATCCCTTCCTAGACAGTTCTCTCTCTTGTGAATAGTTTGGGTTTCTCAAAAATAGAAGTATTCTAGCTCTAGTGGGGATCACACAGGAGATTCTCCATACCATAAAAAAAAATGAAGCCCTTGTTCTCAAGCTTGACCTTATTAAATCCTTTGATAGAGTCAACTAGACTTTTGTGAGACTAATACTGCTGCAAATAGGTATCCCCCTTACTGGAGTGAACTCGATCATGGGTTTCTTAGCTTTCACAAACTTTTCAGTCCTTATTAATAGAACACCTACTAGGTTTCTATGCTTCTAGAGGCTTTCGACAGGGATGCCCCCTCTCACCTCTCCTGCTCCTTGTGATTGAAGGCCTTAGCGTCATTATTAAGGACTCACACATAATGGGGAAAATCAAAGGGTTGAGGACCAATGCTCATATAGAACTCACACATATGAACTTTGTTGATGGCATTATTCTTTTTGGTATTGGGCATTTATGTGAATGACAGGCTTATTATGACTTGTTGAAGCTCTTTTGTCAGACCTCTGGTATGTGTATCAGTATGGAGAAATCCTTCTTTCTCTTCAATGAGACTGATGAGTTGATCATGGACAACATCTCTGCTCTCTTACCTTACAAGATGTTCCACATTGACAAAGGATTCAAGTATCTGGGCTATCATTTAAGAGCTACAAACTATGGAACTAAGGACTAGAGATGGTTAGTCAAAAGGTTTGAAAAAAAAATAGTCTCTAGTCCTATAGATTTATGACCTTGGGAGGTAGACTAAATCTCATAAAAGTTGTACTTACAAGTATGCATGTTTATTGGTTTACACTTGCAAGGATTCCTAAGTCTATTTTGAATTGCTTGAGACAATGTATCTTCTCCTTTCTGTCGAGAAGTTATGAGGGCCAGTCCAAAATGTATTTGGTTGACTGGAAGAACTTATCCTTGCAAGTGGAATATGGAGGCTGGGATATAAAAAACCTTGAGTGGTTTGGAACCTCACTTAGGATTAAAAATTTTTTGACGGTTATCAACAACACTGGTATCTAGAACCATATTATCAAAGCTAAATATCTCAAAAGGATGACTTTGGAGGATTGGCTGCACAAACACTTCTACTATGTCCGTGGGAACTCTTACTTCTGGAATGGATTTGTTTGTTCTCTCTCCTGAATTTGCAGAGAACTTGGTTGGAAAGTGGGTAATGGTCATCATATCAGTCTAGGAGTGGACCCAATTGTGGGACTTAACTACTCCTTTCTTGTTTTCGACGACCTCAGACTATTCCTTGAAGATGTTGGACTACAAACTCTGAGAGATGTTTTTTTGTAAACCAGGTTGCCCCTAGACTCTCTTATTGGCTATCGTCCAATGACTTGAATCTAGGTGGTGGGTGGAAGAAGGAATGGGATGAGTACATCTTGGGTCTTTCACATGGTGGGATCACTCTTAAAGACTCTCTCAACTCTCTATGATGGATGCACAACCGTGAAAAATGGTGATATTTCAGTGTCGTTGTCCTATGAATTGATTGTATCTGCTCATGTTTCACTCTCCAGTAACAAAGCTCTGCTGAAAATATGGGAATTAAATATTCCTTTAAAAATTAAATGTTTTTCGTGGCTTCTTCTGAAGAATCATATCAACACCTCGGACACTCTCCAGAGGAAAGGCTGGTCAAGACCAAGCTGTTGTTGTTTTTGTTTAAATGCAGAGGAGACCATTAGCCATTTATTCTTATCATGTTCCTTTGTGATAAGTTTTTTGAATCGGCTTAAGCACTCTCACAATTTGGATATATTATGGTCGAATACTTCAATCTTGGAAAATATTAAGGCCTGGTATAGGAATCTTTCTGCCTCCTCTCATTTGCCTCTTTTTCTCTTTTGGAACATCTGGATATCCCACAATCATATTCGCTTTGAAGACATAAGAGTGGGGTCTGTTCCTACCTGTCACAGGAAAAGAACAAAAATGAGACTGGTTGGCTCACCTCCCGTCCTCCTCTACCGTCATGGTTTCTTCGATGGAGCCTCACAGAACTCTGTTGTTCATGTACACATTTTTTTAGCTATCAGTAACTTGGAATCCTTCTGCTTGAAGCTTGGATGTGGAGCCATCACAAACAAAAGAGCAGAGATGCTTGTACTTTGGACTTTTCTTTTTTTTGTTGCAGAAATCGGCATTCCTTCACGTTTCATTTATGGAGACTCCTCTGTTATTATCAATTGGGAAAATGAAAAAGCAACCCTGTCAGCCCTAGAATTAGATGGCCAGTGTGAAAAAATATCTTTCCTCAAAACCTCCTTTCACTCTTTGGAGTTTCAACATGTATATCATGAACACAACCAGAAAGATGACTGTCTATCCAAAGAAGCGCTCAATCTGGCCATTGGCCAATTGTCCTATATTGAGTTTTTCGATGGACATATTATTATGGGAGGCGATACTCAAATTTTCTGAGAGTCTCACGTATGCATATGGCATTACTGTTTATCTGACTTCAGTCTCCATGGGTGAAGTGCAACATATTATGATTAGTCGACTCCCCGAGCATTTCTGAAGATCCACAGTCTGCTTGATGTCTTGTGTAATTGATAGATTGTTTGACTCTCTATTTTGTGAAAATGATTTCTTGAGTTTTCTCACTCCATTGCTTTGATTTCCTTTTGCATCTCTAGTCACCATCCTAGTGCCATTGATGGATTTGATGGTCCTCTATGTGATGTAAACATTACCCTTTGATTCATTTTGAATATCAAGGTTAAGTATTTTTTCATCTTGAAAAAAAAATCCACCAACCATTCCTTTTAAAACAACAAGCATGCAATACCATGGGATATGATACACATTTTGTTGTCTATCCTCTTGGATTCCATGATCGTTATAATGAGGACTATGGGAACCAATTTAATTTTTAAAATATTCGCAATCGATTGATATGCCATTATATGGTATATGAGTCAATACATATTTTTTTTAATATTTTGTTTATTTATATTGTATTACTATTAACATTGCAGGGACATTATTATTTTTTTGGGTTAATTTTAAAGTGTTTACACCATGTTCTAAGTGATTCATGATATTTATGGTACATGGTGTATGCTCATAACTTTATAGTTTAATATGGATTGGTGCATTGAAGATGGCTCGTGATTGATTTTCATAGCTGAGAGTGATTTCTTATTAGATACTTGACCTTCAATGGTCAATGACTTAGTATTCATCCCTTATGCATTAGATTTCTTGTGCTATATTGGTGAATGTCATTTATGATGGCCAGATGGAGGAACCACTTCCTTGGAGAGAAACCTACATGGGATGATGAGTACATTATGGAGAGTATCAATCCCTAGTTGGAGTGTGGTAGCTTGGATTCCTATTCAAAAGTTTGGATTTGGCTTGGGGACACCTAGGCCTTCAATAGTTACAAGGTTGGAGATTTGGAAGAACTTGTAGAAACATCCTTACAGGAGGTGGTTCAGCCTTTAAATCAAGTGGGCCCAAAGACACCTTATTGTTCATCGGTCTGTACTATTGTTCATTCAGCCCCTCACTCTCCACCCAGACTCATGGCAGGCGTAAACGCAAATCAACTGCCCAACCCACCTAATCCACGACCTTCTTGGAAAGCCACGTCGCCTTTGAACTTAACACCTCCATTGCACGACTTGCCTCAAGCCTTTGAGAAGATGCTACCTAAGTTTGATCCAGATGAGAAGATGCTAGTAGATGACCATTTACAAAGTTTTTATTTGGAAATAGAAGGATTAAGAGCTGGGGAGCATGAAGATGTAGTTTGTAGACTATTCCCACACACTCTTAAAGGAGCTGCAACATCATGGTATTTTGATTTGCCTGCAAACTCTATCCCAGACTAGGATACCTTTGAAAGGATTTTCAGAAACAAGTATGCAGCCCAAAAAATGCATGCAGCACTAATGAAAGGTTTGGGTGCTTTAAAAAAAGGAAGGAATGAGAAAGCACACAATTTCACTCAAAGATTTTCTGCTTACCTCAAGAACTTCTCTGCAACTGATAAGCCTTCTGATAAAGTTCTGATTGAATATTATACCTCAGCTTTAGGTCCGGATATGGCTATGTTCACAAAAACTCAAGTTAAGCCTACGCTGGCTGAGACTTACGAAGAAGCAGAAAGAGTAGAGGATGAAAAGGAAATTATAGAAGATTATCCTGAGCAGTCTAGAGAAAAAACGTCTTGGAAAATAACCTTATTGTTGTCTAAACCTAAAGAGGAGCAGTCACGTGATTTTGAGGGAGTGTTAAATATGATGCAAAAGCTTTCCAACAGAATAATAGATTTGGAGCAGGAAAAAGAAGCTCAGAAAGCTTATAAGCCTTACTACAAAAAAAGGGAGGATAACAATCAATGCAAGACCCCTCCACACAATTCAGCATCAATGAATTTGATAGAGGTGGGCAAGGATAATTTATGCACTTTTCACCAACAACCTCATTTTGAAAAGGATTGTCCTCAATGGTTAAATTCGATGACATTGGTAATGAATCAACTCTTGGACTCTAAATTGACCGAGGACAGTGATGAAGATGAAAAGGGTAATAAGACCATAGAGAAACAAGAAAATGATACCATGTTTTTATGGGATTGTGTCTCGCTTTTTGATACAGAAAAAAGTACTCTTAAACCTGAAAATGTACCAACGACAACAAAAGACCCTAATTTGGTAACTAAAGACAATGCAATAATCTCAAAAATTAAGAAGTTGCAAGAGAATGTCAGGAAACGGTCAAACAACAATGTTGAAGACGAAGTACCCGAAATTGCCTATATTAGCCAAGGTACGAAGCCAATCAACAAGACGATGGAGGAACAAGTAGAGGTTAACAAATCAAATACTAAAAAACCTGAAGGGCCGGAGGACGAGACACCCTTTGAAAACCAACCTGTGGAGGAAGATGTCGAATCAGTTGGGGAAGAGAAAGCTAGAACCCTGCCTTTCCTTTTGACTCTGGAAAACTTGAACCATAAGGTGCATAATTGTTTGGTAGACTCTGGATCATTGGTGAATGTTATGTCACTCGCGGTTTGCAAGAAAATTAATGGGCAGCCAAAACCCACTGCTTGGGAAGTCATTCAACTAGACATAACTAGTGTCAAAGTAGTGGGGGAAATGAAGAATGTTCTCATTCGTTTATCTGCAAATAACAAGATATGTCAATTTATTGATATTATGGTGGCTGACATACCGGATGGATATGGGATTATTCTGAACTGAGACTAGTCTGCAAGGTTAAAGGGATATTTTGCTTCAGACTGGTCTCATTTATGGTTACCTCATAAGGGTACCCCAAATCAGATCAAAATTTTAAGAGAACCTTACATGAAACACACTATCACTAAGTTGGGGGAAGGAAATGAATCTACTAATTCTATCCTGGGGAATTATCTAACGGAGCTTGAACTAAGATATCATGCATCAGAAGAAGCCGACAATATGATTGACACTTACCCTGATCTCCTTCAATTTTCACAGGCTAATGGGAGTGATTTTAGATCGGTGAGAATAGTTTCGGTTTCCAATATAGCAGAATCAGATCACAGTTAGATATCTCATGTCTACCATACAGCCTAGCCCCTTGACTCATAAACTGACAGATTTTCAGGGGTGGGCATTGTTTTTTTTTTATTTTGATTTGATGATCTTGTACATAAATAGTTTGATGCAATTTTGTTTTCATTCACCACTTTTATCTCTGGTTGTTTTGTTTTGTTTTTGAATAAAAGAGGCAAACTTTTGGTTGCATGGAAAGCATCAGGGTTCTCGGTTAACTACAATCTTGGGAATAAGACTGTGCATTTATTTTTGATAGAATTTCTTCTAGTAAGTAGTTTTCCTAAATGGCTATGCAGTGATTGAAGTCCTGCTTAACCCCTGAAAATAACTTAGAATTTAGAGGTCTGGAATACTATTTTGAGGCTCCATCCACTTCATGTCTAAATATGTCCTGGGGAGTGATAGCAAAAGACCCGCGGAAAGGAAGCAAGATAAACATTCTATTATATAAATGATCTCATGCTATATTTTCAAAAGCCTAAAGGCTATTAAGAGTCAAAACTCCTAAAAGAAGAAAATACATATCAAAGCAAAGTATTAGAAGCATGAATATCAATCTGCTAAAATTTATTCTCCGTCCGTGAGCTGAAAATGCATCTCTCACACAAAAGGACAATATGCATAGAAGGGCCTAAATAAAAAATTCAGAAAGAAAGGCAGATGGAAGACTCAAAAGAACAAAAGTTCAAAAAAGGGCACACAAGTGCAAATGGCATGGGAATGAGGAACAAATGAATAGTTTTGTTTACCATATGTTACGATCCTGTGGTGTTCGAGCTAGAAACTACCCAAAGATAGAGGTAAAACAAAACTCACCCACTAAGCCTCAAAAGAGTTATCTGGACTTTCAAATATTTGGTGTTCCCATTTCCGAAGAATGGACTTTCATCAATGATGTAAATGCATGTGTTTGCCATCTTAGGAATACAAACATATAGAAAGGTTCAACTTATGAGCTTAATGATTAAACAGTCTTTTACTGGGAGGAATTTGATTCAGAAATATGGGGTTCACCAGGTAGTCACTAATTGTTCAGCTGCAACAATTTCCCAAAATTCAAAAAAAAATTGGACCCTCCTTTAATTCGTTTGCACGGTGTTGGTTTTGCTTGAGGTTGTATAAAGATTACTTTTATGAGGGCAGTTTCTCAATGTTGGAACTAATTTTTCCTCGCCATCGGAAGTATTTTGGATTTTTTGAGTCGGGAGTCTAGTTGCCTATGCGTTCACCGTTGTGGAAAAGAACCGAACACCAAGTCCGAAGTCAAGTGTTTTTGGCCTCTGATGTTTTGTCTTTATCGACGGTTGTTTTGAAATCCTGTCGGAACCATTGTCTATACGTCTTCCACTGTTGCGGAAGGGGTTCTACGAAACAGTTCGATAGTTGTTTCATCCTCTTCTAATCCCCACCATTTTGTTTCGTCGGTCTTTGGTTCTTGTCAACTCTCCCCGTTGCGGCTCTAGTTGTTTTTTATTCTGATAGTTTGTTTTATCCGCTTGATTGATTTTTTGTTTGATTCATAGTTATTTTTTACTCCGATTTTGCTAGTCTGCGGAACTCATTTCTTCTATGGGCTCACCGTTGCGGCTCTCTATTCATCTTTTGGCCCGAAGCCCTAGTCTCACGAGCTTCGATGTGAATGTTGGTTCATTTCTCCCACCAACGCCATTGTGGGTGTTCCGATATTTTCTTCATTCGTCATTGCAGGGGAGTTAGTAGCTTGGTCGCCGATCCCATATCCTTTTGCCGCCCGATGATCGATTTTTTCCCGCCGATTGCATGTTGACCACGACATTTATATAATGAGGTTGGGGTGTTTCATTATTTTATTGTTTTTTTGGACTTTGTCCGCGTTGTTGTTTTCGATCGAGCAGACCAAGTTTTTCGCTATCGGTACCCTCGCTCCTAGGTGGCCCACCATGGAAGTTACGATTTTTCTCTTCCAGTCACGCAGTAGTTCCAGGTAGGCCCTTATGGTCATTTTCTCATTTTGGTTAATTGGTCAGACTCTTTTGCAGTCTCCACGGTTAGTGTTTTACTTGGGTTTTCGTCCTAGCCTTTTTTATTCTTGAGTTAGCTAGTATGGCTGTCAGTTGGGGGGGTCTTGGTGGTTTTTGATGATGACCTCCGCAGCCGTTGAGGTTTTGTTGAATGCATTCGACTACTGGGGAAACCGGTACAGACGCCCGTTACGTTGTCTGCACCAGTTTCCCCCAGTCTGCGTATGGCCATTCGGGGAGGTGTTTTGTGTTGTCTTCCATGAGGCCGTGGTTTTGTTTCCACAGTTCGGTCACCCTCATCTTCACGAACCAGGATTTAATTGTTGTGCTTACTTCCCGCTTAGGGTGACCCTGTTCAGTTTCGAATCCAAACCCCAAACCAGTATAAGGTAGAACTACATTTCCCAGTCTAACCATGAAGTGAGCACTTGCAGCAAGTAGCTTCCATTGGTTTTCTAGTATGCTATCATTTGCAGCGCCTTCTTCTGAGTTGGTTTTTAGTTTAGGCACCTTTTGTCTTTCGCGTAGCGTGTGGGTCTTGGTACCAAGGGGGGGTTCGGGACTGTGTTCATATTGACGAAGGTCGTGCTTTCTAAATCTGAAATGTGTTGGGCATAAGCTGTTTTTTTGGGGTAGGAGCATTTGGTTTTGAACATTGTTTGCTTATTTTTTATAGCTACACTCATGTTTAACACAGATGAGGTAAAACGCTTATACTGTTGTCTTTATTTTTAAGTGTTATCTGGAAATGACCGAACGCAACCTAAAATACATTTCTATACATGACAGGGAAATTACTCAGAATTCGAGATGTCTAAACGTCAGAAGGAAAAATCTCCTGTAGTAGAAGAGCAGCCTGAAGTTGAAACCTCTACCAAAGTTGAATACACCTATGAGGACACCAGATGCATAGTTGGTGTGGAACCTGAGTATCAATGGGGGGAGATTTATAGATTGATAATGTGATGGGAAGTGCTCGACATAGGTTTTGAAGAAGAAACCATCTATGCCAATATAGAAAGGTCTTCATTAATGAAAATCGCTACCAGACCTAAACTGTTTCCTTGCTCATAGGTGATTGGGTGGATTCTGCCCAGGGTGGATGCAACCACCATGATTTTGGAAAATGTTTCTAAACAGGGTTATGCTACTTATAGCCCTGGGTATGTGGCACTGGCCTACCACTTACCAGAAGCACAGGTGTACTTAACTGAGGACTGGCTGAAGGCAATCAGGATGGACCTAGTCAAAACACTGAAGAGGATGATCATGCCTGGCAAGAACTTCAGAAATAGGCCGATTGAAGAATATGACACTACTAGTCTAAGAACCCCTTATAGGTTCATTTCCCTAATGCTGAACATGATTTTTGGGAGGGCCCACGGTAAAAGCTTCAAATTGGAGTGGGCGTCTATCATTTTCTATGTTGCAACACTGGGGACAGTCTTCAATTGGGAAAACATTGTGTCCAGCAGCCTCTCAGCCTGCATTGCAGCAAAATTAGGAGGGGTGTGCCAAAAGAGATCAGAGTTCTACATGAGCTCTATACTGATTGATTGCATACTATGCAACCAACCTTTCCCCAATCTGAGGTGCATCTGGGATCGGGAAAGAACACCGGTCTACTCAACATACAAGCCATTGTTGGCTCACAAATATCACAGCCACTATAGGGAAGTGTGTGAGCACTTCATTATGCCACTATATACCTTAATTTTCTTGAAAGAATGCAACTGCATGTCGGAGGAGGCATTGCAGGTGATTGAAGAGTATGTCGATTATTACTTGACTGAGGATGGACTATATTTCAGAACGTTTGGCTGCTCTAGAGCACCTTCACTACTTCCTAAGTATGCCACTAACTATGTACTCCACAAGGAGGCAGTTAGAATTTTTAGATGGCATTGGGAGCTTTCTGTTTGAACACAAGAAAGCAGCCTACCCTCCTTTACCATTTAGGTTGGGAAGCTACAAGTTTACTAGGGTGAAGAAAACTGTCGAATTCATGGAGGAGTTGGAGAAATTCCATTTTGGAGAAATGAGTTTCCACCGGAATGATTCCCGAAATAAGGTGGAATAACATTACAAAGAGGCAAATGTACACTTTGAATACACCAGCCATTGGGACAGAGAGGAATCCATTTTCCGTGATGCACAAAACATGACAGCCTTAAGAAGAAGGTTTAAGAAGAAAATCACCACCAAAGGTGGAAAAGGACAGGATGAACAGACGAAGGCATAGGAGGAAGAAACTAAATAAAGAAATGAAGATGCTAGTAGACTAGCACAAGAGGCTGAAAGCTTGCTCAAAGGAGAAGAGGAAGTAAAGAGAAGAGCTACACAAGAAGCGGCTAGAAAGGTAGAAGAAGCTGCTACGAGCGAAGAAGAAGAAAAGAAAAAAAAGATGGATGAGTAGTTGAAGAAGCAAGAGGTAGCAAAGCTGAAGCTAACAGAGACCGTGACGAAGAAATCAACTTTTGATATAGTAGATAGTCAAGCTCAGGGCTTGGGGAACCCTGACATTCAAAATCCTAAAGCAGCTCATGCCAGCACAGCAGGACACGCTATGGGCCCCACCCTTAGGTTAATTCCCTTTGAGGAGAAGAAAGGGGAGGAGGCACCATATTTTAATACTATCTTTTATGATAAGGAAAGGAAAAGGATAGTAAAGAGGACCGAGAGAAAGGTCGAAACTGGGGGACAGTATGGAAAAATGATAATGATACAACTATTGTATACGGGAAAGACAAATACCCCAGGCTCACTATCAGGGTGGGGGCTGCATTGATCCATGCTTCTGAAGACAATGTAGATAAAATAATGACTGATCTTGAGCAGCCAAGGAAGTCCTCTTCCCAGCTCAAGGATACCCTGAGAAAGGAAAGAGAGGAAAATAATAGGCTAAAGAGAAAGTTTGAAGACATATAAAGGGAAATCAAGTATTCAAAGTTTGAGCTTCAGGTCCTCCAAATAGAGAAGAGATCTATGGAGACCACCCAAGAATGTCTGGAGAAAGTGCAGCAGGAATATCAAGAGTTGAGGGCTGAAAAAGAGCAGCTGCTAGGCAATATAGAGGAATTGGAGCTGCAAAAGGCTACCTTCGAGGAATCCGAGAGACAATATCAGGGGCAGAATGCAAAACTTAAAGAACAGATCACCTTGTTGACAGCAGCTCTAGAAGAGGCCAAGGAACAACAGGTCAGTCTCCAGCCTTTCAAGGAGCACTTTCTAGCACAGAGAAGAAAAATGCACCAACTACAGGTGGCCATTGAGAAAGAACGGTGCAAGTTATTGCAGGTGGACAATTGGTTGGAAGAGATTTTGGAAACTTCTTCTTATTTTGTGGATAGATCGCAGGACATTTTAGAGGTCCTAACAGGAAGGATGGAAAGATTAGAGGCGAATGAAGAGACCCCTGCAGAGCTACCATCGAAAGATCAACAAGCCGTAAGGCAAGACTATGATTTACTAGAGTTTACCATAAACATAGCCAAGGAGTTTAAGAAGGCTGTCAAGAAGACAAAGGGGGCTTGTGCATAATTTTTCAGGAGACTCTTGATCACTTATAATCACTACCAGGTTGAGGATGAAAATAAAATGGACACCTTTCCGGACCACAGCTTGTTTTTGGAAATTTTGCAAAGGAGATATCAGGAAGAAGAACAAAGGATACAGCATATAAAATCTTTAGATGAGCAGATCCTGAAGAATGAAGTAGATCATGCCGTAGTTAGTGTGCTGCTGTTAGAAGATCAACTTCGCCTGAGTGTAGCTAGAATAGAATTCATAAGAAATCAAGCTGCCAAGTTCGAAATAAATATTCGTTTCTTGGAACCTTCTGAATTCGAAAGTATTGCCTCGGAGGCTTCAGCATGGAAGAAATTTTTAAATAGTCAAGTGGGACCCTCCTCATCAACATTTTGTCCATATTTTGTAAATTTTATAAACACTTAACAAAAGTAAATTTTTGGGAGGCGAAGAGTTGGGGAAGCCCAAGAGTCGTTACGTGGGAAGCCCAACATTTTTGTTCTTGTGTATAAATATAGAGAATCTAGACAAGAAAAGGGACTTTTTCCCAATTAGATTAGTGAAGACATATTGTAAGAAGAACTATTTCCCTTTGGAATAGATAATTACAGTTTGCCTGTTGGAGAAATCTTGGTGGAATGTTCAGATGTTATGCTATGGATTTGTTGAAGAGGAACTATTTCGTTTTCTGCCTTGTGTCCATTAACTGTGAGATCATTCTAACTCTTAGGACCTATGTTCTTGTCTGAATGATTTTTGGTTTATTTTATGAAAATTACCACCATGAGTAATGAATGTTGTTCATAAGAAATTGGTTATCTGGTTGTTTAAATATCTTTAACTGTTCATCTGTTTTGGAAGAAATACCAATTATCTGTAATTTCTCTTTATATTGCATGCACAAAATTACATTACTCATTAATAAGTGACAATCTTGCTCCCTGGGGATAGGTAGGTAGTTAGATTTAATTTCTTGTTGTGTGTGATTTAGATGCATGAGAGCGTAAGATGAGAGGTAAGAACCTGCACATCACATTGTGAACACTCCTTGCATTCTCAATCAATCTGCATTTTAGATGGGCACTTGCATATCATATTTAGAGTCAAAAAATACAAAAATATACACGGTGGAATGGGCCACAATCGGTAAAACCTTTTTATTTTTGTTACTTGACCTATGGTAGCCGGACCACAAACCGGACGGATTCCCTAAACCAAATAGTCACGGGCTAGTTGGGAACGTTGACTGGGGAGAATCCCTTGCTGTTGTTTCCTATGAATTTCTAGGCCTCAACAGTTTTCTGGTGCTAGAAGGACGGCTGCCAATGCATGGCTGGCCGAGGAAACCCATTTCCTCGAAAAAAACCCACCAGTGATAATTTTGAAAGCAGTTTCTGTCCTGATCCAAATACTCATGAGAATAGGGAACATCTGTTTTCCGTGGAAAACCAAGTGATAAATGATCTAAGAAGACAAACTAGGGCATATATGAAAAATATTTGAGGATTACCAATTATCCCTGATTTTCCTAGAAGAGAATATAAAAGGAGAGATCGTCCCATACAGGAAGACTCAGTGTTGGTTGGAGATTTGGAAGAACTTGTAGAAACAGCCTTACAGGAGGTGGTTCAGCCTTTAAATCAAGTGGGCCTAGAGACACCTTACTATTCACCGGTCCATACTCCTGTTCATTCACCCCCTCCCTCTCCACCCAAACTCATGGTAGGCGTAAATGCAAATCAACCACCCAACCCACCTAATCCACCACCTGCTTGGAAAGCCAGGTCACCTTTGAACTTAACACCTCCATTGCACGACTTGCCTCAAGCCTTTGAGAAGATGCTACCTAAGTTTGATCCAGATGAGAAGATGCTAGTAGATGACCATTTACAAAGTTTTTATTTGGCAATAGAAGGATTAAGAGCTGGGGAGCAAGAAGATGTAGTTTGTAGACTTTTCCCACACACTCTTAAAGGAGCTGCAACATCATGGTATTTTGGTTTTCCTGCAAAATCTATCCCAGATTGGGATACCTTTGAAAGGATTTTCAGAAACAAGTATGCAGCCCAAAAAATGCATGCAGCACTAATGAAAGGTTTGGGTGCTTTAAAAAAAGGAAGGAATGAGAAAGTACACAATTTCACTCAAAGATTTTCTGCTTACCTCAAGAACTTCTCTGCAACTGATAAGCCTTCTGATAAAGTTCTGATTGAATGTTATACCTCAGCTTTAGGTCTGGATATGGCTATGTTCACAAAAGCTCAAGTTAAGCCTACGCTAGCTGAGACTTACGAAGAAGCAAACAGAGTAGAGGCTAAAAAGGAAATTATAGAAGATTATCCTCAGCATTCTGGAGAAAAAACGTCCGGGAAAATAACCTTATTGTTGTCTAAACCTAAAGAGGAGCAGTCATGTGATTTTGAGGGAATGTTAAAGATGATGCAAAAGCTTTCCAACAGAATAATAGATTTGGAGAAGGAAAAAGAAGCTCAGAAATCTTATAAGCCTTATTACAAAAAAAGGGAGGATAACAATCAATGCAAGACCCCTCCACACAATTCAACATCAATGAATTTGATATAGGTGGGAAAGGATAATTTCTGCACTTTTCACCAACAACCTCATTTTGAAAATAATTGTCCTCAATGGTTAAATTCGATGACATTGGTAATGAATCAACTCTTGGACTCTAAATTGACTGAGGACAGTGATGAAGACGAAAAGGGTAATAAGACCATAGAGAAACAAGAAAATGATACCATGTTTTTATGGGATTGTGTCTCGCTTTTTTATACAGAAAAAAGTACTCTTAAACCTGAAAATGTACCAACAACAACAAAAGACCCTAATTTGGTAAATAAAGACAATGCAATAATCTCAAAAATTAAGAAGTTGCAAGAGAATGTCAGGAAATGGTCAAACAACAATGTTGAGGACGAAGTACCCGAAATTGCCTGTATCAGCCAAGGTATGAAGCCAATCAACAAGCCGGTGGAGGAACAAGTAGAGGTTAACAAAGAAAATACTAAAAAACCTGAAGGGTCGGAGGAAGAGACACCCTTTGAAAACCAACCTGTGGAGGAAGATGTCGAATCAGTTGGGGAAGAGAAAGCTAGAACCCCGCCTTTCCTTTTGACTCTGGAAATCTTGAACCATAAGGTGCATAATTGTTTGGTAGACTCTAGATCATCAGTGAATGTTATGCCACTCGCAGTTTGCAAGAAAATTAATGGGCATCCAAAACCCACTGCCTCGGAAGTCATTCAACTAGACAGAACTAGTGTCAAAGTAGTGGGGGAAATGAAGAATGTTCTCATTCATTTATCTGCAAATAACAAGATATGTCAATTTATTGATGTTATGGTGGCTGACATACTGGATGGATATGGTATTATTCTGAACTGAGATTGGTCTGCAAGGTCAAAGGGGTATTTTGCTTCGGATAGTCTCATTTACGGTTACCTCATAATGGTACCCCAAATCAGATCAAAATTTTAAGAGAACCTTACATGAAACACACTATCACTAAGTTGGGGTAAGGAAATGAATCTGCTAATTCTATCATGGGGAATTATCTAACAGAGCTTGAGCTAAGATATCATGCATCAGAAGAAGCCGACAATATGATTGACACTCAGCTTGATCTCCTTCAATTTTCACAGGCTGATGGGAGTGATTGTAGATCGGTGAGCATAGTTTCGGTTTTCAATATAGCAGAATCAGATCACGGTTAGATATCTCATGTCTACCATACAGCCTAGCCCCTTGACTCATAAACTGACAGATTTTCAGGGGTGGGCATTTTTTTTTTCTTTCTTTTGATTTGATGATCTTGTACATAAATAGTTTGATGCAGTTTTGTTTTGATTCACCACTTTTATCTCTGGTTGTTTTGTTTTGTTTTTGAATAAAAGAGGCAAACTTTTGGTTGCATGGAAAGCATCAGGGTTCTCGGTTAACTGCAATCTTGGGAATAAGACTGTGCATTTATTTTTTATAGAATTTCTTCTAGTAAGTAGTTTTCCTAGATGGCTATGCACTGATTGAAGTCCTGCTTAACCCCTGAAAATAACTCAGAATTTAGAGGTATGGAATACTATTTTGAGGCTCCATCCACTTCACGTCTAAAGATGTCCTAGGGAGTGATAGCAAAAGACCCATGGAAAGGAACCAAGGTAAACAATCTATTATATAAATGATCTCATGCCATATTTTCAAAATCCTAAAGGCTGTTAAGAGCCAAAACTCCTAAAAGAAGAAAATACCTATCAAAGCAAAGTATCAGAAGCATGAATATCAATCTGCTAAAAGTTCTTCTCCGTCTGTGAGCTGAAAATGCATCTCTCACACAAAAGGACAATATGGATAGAAGGGCCTGAATAAAAAATTCAGAAAGAAAGGCAGATGGAAGACTCAAAAGAACAAAAGTTCAAAAAATGGCACACAAGTGCAAATGGCATGGGAATGAGGAACAAATGAATAGTTTTGTTTACCATATGTTACGATCCTATGGTGTCCGAGCTAGAAACTACCCAAAGATAGAGGTAAAACAAAACTCACCCACTAAGCTTCAAAAGAGTTATCCGGACTTTCAAATATTTGGTGTTCCCATTTCCAAAGAATGGACTTTCATCAATGATGTAAATGCATGTGTTCACCATCTTAGGAATACAAACATCTAGAAAGGTTCAACTTATGAGCTTAATGATTAAACAGTATTTTACTGGGAGGAAGTTGATTCAGAAATATGGGGTTCACCAGGTAGTCGCTAATTGTTGCAGCTGCAACAATTTCCCAAAATTCAAAAAAAAAATTGACCCTCCTTTAATTCGTTTGCACAGTGTTGGTTTTGCTTGAGGTTGTATAAAGATTACTTTTATTAGGTAGTGTTTCAATGTTGGAACTAATTTTGCCTTGCCATTGGAAGTATTTTGGATTTTTTGAGTCGGAAGTCTAGTCACCTGCGCGTCCGTCGTTGCGAAAAAGAACCAAACACCAAGTCCGAAGTCAAGTGTTTTTGGCCTCCGATGTTTTGTCTATATCGACGGTTGTTTTGAAATCCTGTCAGAACCATTGTCTATAGGTCTTCCGCTGTTGTGGAAGGGGTTCTGTGAAACGGTTCAATAGTTATTTCTTCCTCTTATGATCCCCGCCGTTTTGTTTCGACGGTCTTTGGTTCTTGTCAACACTCTCCATTGCAGCTCTAGTTATTTTTTATTCCAATAGTTTGTTTTATCCGCTTGATTGATTTTTTCTTTGATTCATAGTTATTTTTTACTCCGATTTTGCTGGTCTACGGAACTCATTTCTTCTACAGGCTCACCATTGCGGATCTCTATTCATCTTTTGGCCTGAAGCCCTAGTCTCGCGAGCTCCGATCCGAATGTTGGTTCATTTCTCCCACCAACGCCATTGCAGGCGTTCCGACATTTTCTTCATTCGTCGTTGCAGGGGAGTTAGTAGCTTGGTCCCTGATCCCATATCCTTTTTCCGCCCGATGATCGATTTTTTCCCGCCGATTGCACGTTGACCGTGACATATATATAGTGGGGTTGGGGTGTTTCATTATTTTATTATTTTTTTGGACTTTGTCTGCGCTATTGTTTTCGATCGAGCAAACCAAGTTTTTCACTATCAGTACCCTCGCTCCTAGGTGGCCCCGCCGTGGAAGTTACGAATTTTCTCCACCAGTCGTGCAACAATGCCAAGTAGGCCCTTATGCTCGTTTTCTCGTTCCGTTTAATTGGTCAGACTCTTTTGCAGTCTCCACGGTTAGTGCTTTACTTGGGTTTCCGTCTCGTCCTGTTTCATCTTGAGTTAGCTAGTATGGTTGTCATTTGGGGGGGTCTTGGTGGTTTTTGATGATGATCTCCGTAGCCGTTGAGGTTTTACTGAACGCATTTGACTACTGGGGAAACCGGTGCAGACAGCTGTTACGCTGTCCGCACCAGTTTCCCCCAGTCTATGTATGGCCATCCGGGGAGATGTTTTGTGTTGTTTTCCATGAGGCCGTGGTTTTGTTTCCACATCGGTCACCCTCATCTTCACGAATTAGGATTTAATTGTTTTTCTTACTTCCCGCTTAGGGTGACCCTGTTCAGTTTCGAATCCGAACCCCAAACCAGTCTAAGGTAGAATTGCATTACCCAGTCTGACCATGAAGTGAGCGCTTGCAGCAAGTAGCTTCCGTTGGTTTTCTAGTATGTTATCATTTGCAGTGCCTTATTATGAGCTGGTATTTAGTTTAGGTGCCTTTTGTCTTTCATGTAGCGTGTGGGTCATGGAACCAAGAGGGGGTTCGGGACTATGTTCATATTGAAGAAGGCCGTGCTTTCTAAATCCGAAATGTGTTGGGCATAAGTTGTTTTTTTTGGGAAGGAGCATTTGGTTTTGAACATTGTTTGCTTATTTTTTATAGCTACACTCATGTTTAGCACAAATGAGGTAAAACGCTTATACTGTTGTCTTTATTTTTAAGTGTTATCTAGAAATGACCGAACGCAACCTAAAATACATTTCTGTACATGACAGGGAAATTCCTCAGAATTTGAGATGTCTAAACGTCAGAAGAAAAAAGCTCCCATAGTAGAAGAGCAGCCTGAAGTCGAAACCGCTACCAAAGTTGAATACACCTACGAGGACACCAAATGCATTGTTGGTGTGGAACCTGAGTATCAATGGGGGGAGATTTACAGATCGATAATGCGACGGGAAGTGCCCGACATAGGTTTTGAAGAAGAAACCATCTATGCCAATATAGAAAGGTCTTCATTAAGGAAAATTGCTACCAGACCTGAACTGTTTCCTTGCTCATAGGTGATTGGGTGGATTCTACCCAGAGCGGATGCAACGGCCATGATTTTGGAAAATGTTGTTAAACAGGGTTATGCTGCTTATAGCCCTGGGTATGTGGCACTGGCCTACCACTTACCAGAAGCACAGGTGTACTTAACTGAGGACTGGCTGAACGCAATCAGGATGGACCTAGTCAAAACACTGAAGAGGATGCTCGTTCCTGGCAAGAACTTCAAGACTAGGCCAACCGAAGAATATGACACTGCTAGTCTAAGAACCCCTTATAGTTTCATTTCCCTAATGCTGAACAGGATTTTCGGGAGGGCCCATGGTAAAATCTTCAAATTGGAGTGGGTGTCTATCATTTTCTATGTTCCAACACAGGGGACAGTCTTCAATTGGGAAAACATTGTGTCCAACAACCTCTCAGCCTGCATTGCAGCAGCATTAGGAGGGGTGTGCCAAAATAGATTAGAGTTCTACATGAGCTCTATACTGATTGATTGCATACTATGCAACCAACCTTTCCCCAATCTGAGGTGCATCTGGGATCAGGAAAGAACACCGATCTACTCGGCATACAAGCCATTGTGGGCTCACAAATATCATAGCCACTATAGGGAAGTGTGTGAGCACTTCATTATGCCACTATATATCTTAGTTTTCTTGAAAGAATGCAACTTCATGTCGGAGGAGGCATTGCAGGTGATTGAAGAGTATGCCGATTATTACTTGACTAAGGATGGACTATATTTCAGAAAGTTTGGCTGCTCTAGAGCACCTTCACTACTGTCTAAGTATGCCACTAACTATGTACTCCACAAGGAGGCAGTTAGACAAGTCTTTTTAGATGGCATTGAGATATTTTTTTTTGAACACAAGAAAGCAGCCTACCCTCCTTTACCATTTAGGTTGGGAAGCTACAAGTTTACTAGGGTGAAGAAAACTGACGAATTCGTGGAGGAGTTGGAGAAATGTGTTTCCACCGAAATGATTCCTGGAATAAGGTGGCAGAACACTGCAAAGAGGAAAATGTACACTTTGAATACACCAGCCACTCGGACAAAGAGGAATCCATTTTCTGTGGTGCACAAAACATGATAGCCTTAAGAAGAAGGTTTAAGAAGAAAATCACCACCAAAGGTGGAAAAGGACAGGATGAACAAACAAAGGCAGAGGAGGAAGAAACTAAAAAAATAAATGAAGATGCTAGTAGACTAGCACAAGAGGGTGAAGGCTGTCCCAAAGGAGAAGAGGAATTAAAGAGAAGAGCTACACAAGAAGCGGCTGGAAAGGCAGAAGAAGCGGCCAAGAGCAAAGAAGAAGAAAAGAAAAGAAAGATGGATGAGTAGTTGAAGAAGCAAGAGGCAGCAAAGCTGAAGCTAACAGAGACCGTGATGGAGCAATCAACTTCTGATACAGCAGATAGTCAGGCTCAGGGCTTGGGGAACCCTGACATTCAAAATCCTGAAGAAAATCCTGCCAGCACAGCAAGACAGGCTATGGGCCCCACCCTTAGGTTAATTCCCTTTGAGAAAAAGAAAGGTGAGGAGGTACCAAATTTTAATACTATCTTTTATGATAAGTAAAGGAAAAGGATAGTAAAGAGGACCAAGAGAAAGGTTGAAACTGGGGGGCAGTCTAGAAAAAAGATGAATGATACAACTATCATATACAGGATAGACAAAGACCCCAGGCTCACTATCAGGGCGGGGGCTGCATTGATCCATGCATC
The DNA here is from genome assembly GCA_001517045.1 of Pseudotsuga menziesii. Classification (NCBI taxonomy): domain Eukaryota; kingdom Viridiplantae; phylum Streptophyta; class Pinopsida; order Pinales; family Pinaceae; genus Pseudotsuga; species Pseudotsuga menziesii. Next base: position 425,769 of record LPNX010352668.1, on the reverse strand, counting down.
TGAGGACAATGTAGATAAAATAATGATTGATCTTGAGCAGTCAAGGAAGTCCTCTTCCCAGCTCAAGGATACCCTGAGAAAGGAAAGAGAGGAAAATAATAGGTTAAAGAGAAAGTTTGAAGACATACAAAGGGAAATCAAGTCTTCAAAGGTTGAGCTTTAGGTCCTCCAGATAGAGAAGAGATCTATGGAGACCGCCCAAGAATGTCTGAAGAAAGTGCAGTAGGAATATCAAGAGTTGAGGGAAGAAAAGGAGCAGCTGCTAGGCAAGATAGTGGAATTGGAGCTGTAAAAGGCTACCTTCAAGGGATCCGAGAGACAATATCAGGGGCAGAATGCAAAACTTAAAGAACAGATTACCTCATTGACAGTAGCTCTAGAAGAGGCCAAGGAACAGCAGGTCAGTCTCCAGCCTTTCAAGGAGAACTTTCTAGCACAGAGAAGCAAAATGCACCAGCTGCAAGTGGCCATTGAGAAAGAATGGTGCAAGGTATTGCAGGTGGACAATCGGTTGGAAGAGATTTTGGAAACTTCTTCTTATTTTGTAGATAGATTGCAAGAAATTTTAGAGGTCCTGACAGGAAGGATGGCAAGATTAGAGGAAAATGAAGAGACCCCTACAGAGCTACCATCAAAAGATCAACAAGCCCTAAGGCAAGACTATGATTTACTAGAGTTTTCCAAAAACACAGCCGAGGAGTTTAACAAGGCTGTCAAGAAGACAAAGGGGGCTTGTGCAGAATTTTTCAAGAGACTCTTGATCACTTATAATCGCTACCAGGTTAAGGATGAACATAAAATGGACACCTTTCTGGACCATAGCCTATTTTTGGAAATTTTGCAAAGGAGATATCAAGAAGACGAACAAAGGATACAGCATATAAAAGCTTTAGACGAGCAGATCCTAAAGAATGAAGTAGATCATGCCGCGGTTAGTGTGCAGCTATTAGAAGATCAACTTCGCCTGAGTGTAGCTAGAATAGAAGTCATAAGAAATCAAGCTGCTAAGTTCGAAATAAATATTCGTTTCCTGGAACCTTCTGAATTCGAAAGTATTGCCTCGTAGGCTTCAGCATGGAAATTTTTTTTAAATAGTCAAGCGGGACCCTCCTCATGAACATTTTGTCCATATTTTGTAAATTTTATAAACACTTAACGAAAGTAAATTTTTGGGAGGAGAAGAGTTGGCGAAGCCCAAGAGTCATTATGTGGGCAGCCCAATAGTTTTGTTCTTGTGTATAAATATAGAGAATCTAGAAAGGAAAAGGGTCTTTTTCCCAGTTAGATTAGTGAAGACATATTGTAAGAAGAACTATTTCCTTTTGAAATAGATAATTATAGTTTGCCTGTTGGAGAAAGCTTGGTGGAATGTTTAGATGTTATGCTATGGATTTGTTGAAGAGGAACTATTTCATTTTCATCTTTGTGTCCATTAACTGTGAGATCGTTCTAACTCTCAGGACCTATGTTCTTGTCTGAATGATTTCTGGTTTATTTTATGAAAATTACCACCATGAGTAATGAATGTTGCTCATAAGCAATTGGCTATCTGGTTGTTTAAATATCTTTACCTGTTCATGTGTTTTGGAAGAAATACTACAGCTATCTATAATTTCCCTTTATAATGCATGCACAAAATTACATTACTCATTAAAAAGTGACAATCTTGCTCCCTGAGGATAGGTAGGTAGTTAGATTTAATTTCTTTCTATGTGTTATTTAGATGCATGAGAGCCTAAGATGAGAGGTAAGAACCTGCGCATCACATTGTGAACACTCCTTGCATTCTCAATCAATCTTCATTTTAGATAGGCACTTGCATATCATATTTAGAGTCAAAAAATACAAAAATATACACGGTGGACCGGGGCGCAACCGGTAAAACCTTTTTATTTTTGTTACTTGACCTACGGTAGCCGAACCACAAACCGGACAGATTTCCTACACCAAACAACCACGGGCTAGTTGGGAACGTTGACTGGGGAAAATCCCTTGCTGTTGTTGCCTGCGAATTTCCAGGCCTCAACACATGGCCATCATTCATAGCATTGATTTGAGCGTCTCCATACTTTATCACAGTCTGGTTTAACTCGGTGGGTTTCTCCAATGGTAGAACATGCCCACAATCTCTTATAACCACAAGCTTACTCTTCTCTCCAATTTTGCAGAAACTGAACTAGGTCATGGAGAATATGATGTTAGCAGTTGAGTTCATGTGCATTAAGGGAATAAAAAAGTTGTGCAAGAGAGCTAATTGTTACCTTTGTAGAACCTAGGCCTCTTCCAACTTGAAAATTATATCCATCTCTCCCCAAACTATAAAAACATCCTGGAGATTAAATTTCAATCAGTCGTATTCAGAGTTTATCCGAGATTATTGAATTCTGATATGTGGCAAAGAAACCAACCTGGTTCATTGTAGGCAGTGCCTCCGAATTATTCAAACCAATGACAATCCCATCAACGAGCTGTCCGAATCGCCGAAGAATAAAATATCGAGAATCGGCAAATCGAATTGCTTTCCGAGAGCCATGATTTGGGTATCCCATGCCATAAGGCCGTCTGTCCCAAAACCATGAATTAGAAGGAGAGCCGGCTGTTGATTCCCCACAATGTGTAGATTATTGTTCTGTAAAACCCAGCAGTGCAGGGAGGTGCCATTTCTTAACTATATCTTCTTAGACTTGATCCAGTGATCGCTTCCGCTTTCTTATGAATTCTAAAGCACTAAATCCAAATAGTCCCCTCATTTCAACTCTGAATCGTTGCCTTTCATTTTCGTTTCATAATTGGTGTCTGATTTCAATATAAATAAGCTTAGGTCGAGCAAGCAAAGTTAACTAGAGTCAGGTCATGGGGTCATTGCATTCATCCATCGTCTCGTCTCGAAATAAGATCGTAATAATAAAACGGAAACCCTAAACAGGTGAACAGACAAAATTCAGGAATCTGCATCTTGGAAAATGTTAGAGATAAAGGGAAAGTGTAATAATATTGGACACGATACAATCATGTATGGGCCATATACAAGTTCATGGGCCATATACAAGTTCAGTTGTTTTGAAAGCAAAGGGACAGGGATGGTTCGAAGTCCAGGATCATTATTTTTTTTTGCCTAGAGGTATTTAGATATTATCTTATAATTTGGACTTGCTTGAGCTCATCAATCAACAAGATTAACTAGATTATTATGTTTATAGGTATTTAGATATTATGTCAGATTTTAGACTTGGTTGAGTTGATCAATAAAATTAACCTAATTATAATAAAAGATGGTTAATAAAATTGTTAACCATTTGTTTTTGTTTTTTTCATATCATTTTTTGTTTTTTCTTCTTTATTAAATA
>LPNX010352668.1:409922-417422 GCA_001517045.1 Pseudotsuga menziesii | reverse complement strand
GGTGATGATGATGACGATGATGAGGACGAGGATGATGAGGACGAGGATGATGAGGATGATGATGATGATGAGGAGGATGATGATGATGTTGATGATGATGATGATGATGATGATGATTACGATGATGAGGATGATGATGTTGATGATGACGATGAGCAGGAGGAGGAGGATGATAATGACTATGATGATGAACAAAGATGGTGATGATGATGATGAGGAGGAGGAGGATGATCACGATGACTATTACTATGATGATAGTGATTATGACGGTGATGATGATGATTGCGATGATGAGGATGATCATGTTGATGACGAAGATGATGATGATTATGACGATGATGATGACTATAAACATGACTATGACGATGAACAATACTGGTGATGATGATGAAGATTAGGATGAGGATGACGACGATGCTGATGAGGATGAGGATGAGGATGATGATGACTACGATGATGAAAAATGATGGTGATGATGATGAATATGACGATGAGGATGATGACGATGACAATGATGATGAGTAATGATGGTGATGATGATGAGGATGAGGATGAGGATAATAGTTTTAGACTATATTGTAGTGGTGATGATGATGATAGGGTTTAGAATATATTGTAAAAATACTCGAAATAATCATGAATATGAAGTCATTGTTTAAGAACGTTAGTCATTAAATGAAATAAACCTTAGTGAGTAAATGCTCTAAATGTTAAACAGGGTCTCGCACATGTTTAAGTTTGAATGCGCATCAATGCACGCGTGCATTCTTATACATGCGTGTATGTGTACACACCTGTTAGTTGGTAAAAAAAATACAGTTCTGGATTCCCAAGATTGCTACCTATTTTCACATGTTTTCTTTTGTTGCTCGTGTGTTTTGTGCTCCTGAACTGTGCAATTTGGATCACAATCCATCACCACTCTTTGATCTATTGGATAGAATCTCACTCTTGGAATCTAAAAAACATATTTAGTGGTCCTAAAAGTTAGTCGAAAGATTCCCAGTACAATTTTTCATTGGAAGCGGAGATCATTTTGAATAGGTATGGTGAATTGTAAATAATTGTTTTAATTCACAAGCTTTCAGATCATTTCATTGATTTATGTTTTAGGATATTCCTACAACAATATCTCTCTCATAGACAACATTTAATTTAACAAGAATAAATCCCAACTTCACATCTAAACAAGTCTCATATTCTCCATACAAGATGAATTATGCAATGTTAGCTAATTTACATTTGCACATGAATATATTTTGATTTTACACAATGATGGCATAGATGAAGTTATATCTTGAGACTCTTCAATTTAAAAAAAAAAAAACCTTTCAAGTAATAATGGGAGAGGGTCCATATTGAATAGTTCAACAAGTTGTCCATATTCTCTATACAAGATGAAGTATGCAATGTAGACCAATAACAATTTGCACATGAATATATTTAGATTTCCCACAAGGATGGCATAGATGAGGTTCTCTATTGAGACTCTTCAATTTGTATAAAAACCTTGGAAGAAATGATGGGAGAGGGTCCATATTGAATAGTTCACCAACTTGTCCATGCTCTCCTCTTCATTCTAGATTTATCATAACATTCCTTTGAGCTTGATAGGGATGCCTCTACCTCAATGATTTCTCCTTTTTTCGAGGGATTTGCAGCCTCCTTATTTCACTCATCTTCTTTTGACTTCCAATACTTTGTGAACACAAAGGAAGTCAAAATCCTATTGATGTAATACTTGCAAACTTGACTATATTTACTTGACTCAAATAGAGTATAGAAATGAAAATTTGGTCCGAACATAAAGAGAAACCTTTAATCAACAATTATGTATCAATGCCAATAATTAGCATACTAACATATCTGTAATTTAGTTATTTATGTTGGAACATGTCATGTCTCTTGTATAATGGAACTAATACCTTATTTGTTGCTTCTTATGCAGGGGTAGACCTCATAGTTTTGATAAAGAAACTTTCGGATATGGGCAACTCACGTAAGAGAGAAGAACAACTAGAAGGAATATGCCTATTGAAAAGGAAAATGAGGTAAGAGAAAAGGACAGGTTGGCAATGGAGAGAGTGAGACATGGTATAGACATTTCCATTGATACTGCGTCTGATCCTAATAGAGTTGATGACATAAAAACCTCTACTTCATAACCAAGGGTGAAGCAATTGCATCCAACGGACCCAACTCAAGTTCCAACATCAACACATTATCCAACCAATAGTCCATCAACGAGCCATGTTGAATCTCTTGAAGACATAGGTGTATTGAGAGACACTATGTATGAAGCGTTGGACCTAGGAGCAATGATTAATTTGAAATCTCTTCCAGAATCCCACAACCATGTCTAGCACACTCCCAATATGGACCAACATGTGAATGATTCACCACAACAAAGAATCCCTGGGATCCGTAGCTCATGTCCACCTTCCCTACCTCGACTGTCTACTACAAGAAAAAGGACTCCTAGATGTATCCACGTGGATGAAAGTTGTCTGTCAAGCCTTGAAGGTAGGTTTCCCAAGTGCACTATTGATTGGCAATGTAACAATTTAATGAAGGAATATTTTGAATCCAAAGGCGATGCAGGTAAATGTCAATTATTACTATGTTTGTTAAATTCAAATTTTTTAGTTGTTGTTAGGAGAATTTTGGAAATAAAGATGGTTAGAAGTTAAGAGGATAACAATCATATTGTTAGAAATCTCCAATCTGCTTTTAATGCAATTGGGAAGACGTCTTATACTAAATATCTTTGTGAGGCTCGTCGTGTGTTATCAAAATCAGTTGTAAGCAAGTCAACACAGCAACGTCGCCTCCTTTCACACACTTCTCAGATACTTAAATTAAATATAAAAACTGTTCATAAGTACTCTGTTATAAGAGAAAATATGTAGACTCTAGGTGGAAAAGATCGTTGGGCTTTGGTCAACAGGTTTCCTCGTCGAGATATGAAGCTAATTGATGCTGTTAAGGAATTGGTACATACATTTTGGCATGATCATACCAGACCTTCATCTAATCAAAGAGATGTGCTAAAGCTGAGAAAAGGTTCTACTGAACGTGAACCCCATGTCAAACACTTCCTTGACACAACACAGACTGAACTCTATGAGAGATTCAAGAATGATCACACATAATTGAACCTGGGCTAAAGGTCCTTTGAGAAATGTAAACCATGGTACGTTTGTATATGCATTGATCGAAACACATGCTGTTGTAGATAGCATGTAGAATATGAATATTTTTATGACACGTATAAAGATATATTTTGTGATTTGCATACTAACCTTGAGTAGGGCTATAATGAATCCATAATACCACCGAATGCATCGAGATATTTTATCATCAGCATCATGTGTCCAAGGCATGAAGGACAAAAATACTATGGAAAATCATGTCTATATGGGAATTGTTCCAGGTGCAGTGGGTTTTCTCTTTTGAACCGTTGCATTCATGGAAGTGATGAGCATCAATTTGGCAATATGAGCGTGGAGATGTAGAGCTTCAAGTACGTAACCTATCAATCAGATAGTGCAAAGGAAATTAAAAAGATTGCATTGGTGAAGTCACAGGTGCAAATGATTATTGCATGTTTTTCCTCTTACATGTTCAGTTTCTCCATATACATTCTTTAAAGGTCACATTCTAATACGACCCTTGCTTTCATGGAAACAGGTGCGGGTATGTGATTTTTTGATGGATTTCTACAAGAAAATAGAGTAGTATGTTCAACATGTGCATGTAACAAGATGGAAGTACATAAAATGTAGGGACAAATTTCCCATTGGGACCATATTGTCAATTGTGGATTTTGCAAAAAACTACACCCTTCAGCCACAAAATGAAATTCAGAGTCAATACTACCATTCTGACCAAGTCAACATCATGGTACATATTATGTATAGGCATGGCCCTGAAAGCTGCGTTAACAACAGGATAATACAGAAGGGGAAAAACTTTTACATAAGTGATGACAAATGCCATGATCTGCATTATGTGCAACATTGTTTTTGAATTTTCTATGATCAGCTAAAGGAGGGAGATATACAGATGGATCAACATTGGATATGGTCAGACGGTTATGCGGGCCAGTTCAAAAATTCCTGAGTCTTCCAATGGATGAGTATGTTACATAAGAATTATAATGTGCCGCATATATGGAACTAATTTGAGACTGGGCATGGAAAAGGTGAGCATGATGGGGCCGGTACATGCATCAAGACCACACTACGAAGGGAGAAGATGAGGTTTACCAGGAACCCCCATATCAAAGATGTAGAATCCATAGTTCAATGCTACTTTGCAACAATGTCAGACCGAACTAAAGTGGTAGGAAGGCCAGTTAGGAAATTTTGACATGTGGTTGACATAGATCGATCACGTTCCAATAGTTGCGGCACAATATAAGGAACACATGAATTTCATTCAGTTTGAAGCTCAAACAACCCCCTATTTGAAATATGGATGCAGAAACTTGCTTGCTTTTGCAGCCCTTATAGCAGTGGTGAATTGGATGAATGTGAGTGCATGGATTGGGTTGATGATTGGGATCATGTGTCACTTGCAGTAGACCCACGTGTAGTCGATGAAACAACCCACTTAGAGGAGGTTCAGTTAGTGATTTCGACAGACTACGACCATATCTCGGATCTTGTACAACCAGGACACATATATGCAGTTGTTGCCTCGAAAGACAATGAATGGGGTAGAGATTATTGGTTGGCACGATCCATTCGAGGTAAGAAAATACTGAGCAGATCATTGATTGATGATGAAGGAAATGAATTTCCTATTGGCTCAATGGTGGTTGAGGGTGAATATCTTACACTAGATGGTAAATCAAGAAGAAATAGTGGGAATTTATTTGTGGATTACAGACCAGGTTCTATGGTCTATCACTTCACAAACTTGATTGTTGGCATGAACATCCATCTATAGACAATGTCAATGAAGAAATCAACCAAGGTACGTTACTTCTTGCCTCATTCAGAGCACGAGAGATTGATTGAGGCAATTAGCAACAAAGAGGATCCAGCTGGCTATATTGAATGATATTGGGTAATTGCACTTACACTCCACTTGGATTCCAATTCCATGAGTGATTGAAGTTGAAAAATACTATTAAAAGACAAGATGATCACGATAAATTACTCTGCTTTCTATGTGAACTCTGTAAAACCATTTCCCTTTCCATCTATATCGATGTCATGTCTGAATATATAGCATGTATAAATACTTATTACCAAGTATGGTTTGTGTTATGCACCATCTTGGTAATAAGTATTTATACATACTATATATTCAGACATAACATCGATATAGATGGAAAGGGAAAGGATTTTGTAGAGTTCACATAGAAAGTGAAGTAATTTATCATTATTGTCTCGTCTTTTAATAGTAGCTGTCAATTTCAACCACTCATGGAACTAGCATCCAGATTTTGACATGTTAGCTTGCACAAGCACACGATTCTCTACATTTGACTATTTTGACTAGAGGCAAATGACTATTTTCTCCATCCCTTTCACACTACTTCTTGTTAGCCACTAAAGCTATGCAAGAATACAATTTTCATCATTTGCATTCTCAATTCCTTCTTTTCTTTTTAATTAGATATTGAATTATTTGAATGTAACTTTCAAGTGAAAATGTTTGATGCATGTATTTTCAATAGACACCCTTCACTAGTTTAATATTTCACCCATGTTTCTCTTACCTTTGCTACAGGAGTTTAAACATTATGTCCTTCACAGGTTTGCTAACTCCACACTTTATATTGCTCTCTACATGTCCTTCCTGGTAAACCACTATCTTGGCAGCTTTCTCTCCAATTTGTGTTGCATCGGGCTACTAATCAAAAAATAATTGCTCTAATATTGTGAAATGGTATTTGACTTGTGCATTATGCTTTCATCTCTAAATTTTAATTGCTATTCTAGTAATTTTTTATCCTTCTTCTATTTGAGTCAATAATTAGAATTGAATGAGAAAGCAAGAAGGTATAACATAGAGAAAGGTCAAAGAGTTGTTCATGTTTAAGAGATACAGTTTCTATAACATTTCTTCTATCCTTTTTTGGAGAAATATAGTTCATGCCCAATATTTGTTGTGTTGGACCCAAAGCCTTCATTGCAAATTGACTTCCCAAGCCCTTCTTCAACCTTTTAATAATGCTCTTACCATGCCCAACAATTAGCATGTCATCCCGGACCGAGAGTGACCAAGTGTCCCTGGATGGCATTTTCATGCGACTTGCAGCTTGACATAACTTGGAAACCGGAGGTCGGATCGATGAGACATTGACTACATTGGTCTCCTAGCATGCCATTACCTCTAGAGGTCCCTCTCCATCATTTTTTCATGGCCCAATGACTCCATTGTGCATCGGTTTCATAAACTAGGGTTTTGCTTAGTTTCCTTCAATGCAACTCTCGCATTGGTGGGTCAATTCTGAAAAACCCTCCTCCGTGCTAGTCTTGGTGGTGTTCCCATGTCAGCATTGGCCATACACACCTATCGGAAGCAATGGCATGCAATCTTGCTACTCCATTTTTTTTTCGCTCTCGGATCGAGCGTGACCAAGTGTCCCTGAACGACATTTTCATGCAAATCGCAACTTGACATAACTTGGCAACTGGAGGTCGGATTGATGAACCGTCAACTCCGTTGGTCTCCTAGCATGCCATTACCTCTAGAGGGCCCTCTCCACCATGTTTTCATGTCCCAATGACTCCATTGTGCATCGGTTTCGTAAACTAGGGTTTTGCTCAGTTTCCTTCAATGCAACTCTCGCATTGGTGGGTCAACTCTGAAAAACCCTCCTCCATGCCAATCTTGGTGTTGTTATCATGTTGGAATTGGCCATACACACCTATCAGAGCCAAGGACATGTAATCTTGTTGCTCCATTTGGTTTTTCGCTCCTGGACAGAGAGTGACTAAGTGTCCCTAAATGACATTTTCATGTGACTTGCAACTCAACATAACTTAGAAACTGAAGGTTGGATTCTATGAGCCGTCAACTCCGTTGGTCTCCTGGCATGCCATTATCTCTAGAGGGCCCTCTCCACCACGTTTTCATGGCCCAATGACTCCACTGTACATCGGTTTCGTAAACTAGGGTTTTGCTCAGTTTCCTTCAATGCAACTCTCGCATTGGTGGGTCAACTCTGAAAAACCATCGTCTGTGCCAGTATTGGTGGTGTTCCCATGTCACCATTGGCCATACACACATGCCGAATCTAATGGCATGCAATATTGCTGGTCCATTTGGTTTTTCACTCCCGAACTGAGAGTGACCAAGTGTCCCTGAATGACATTTTCATAGGACTTGCAAATCGACATAACTTGGGAGCCGTAGGTTGGATCGACAAGCCATTGAATCCATTGGTATCCTGGCATGCCATTACCTCTAGTGGGCCCTCTCCACTACATTTGAATAGCCCAGTGACTCCACTGTGCATCGGTTTCGTAAATTAGGGGTTTT
>LPNX010352668.1:381340-401323 GCA_001517045.1 Pseudotsuga menziesii | reverse complement strand
TGTCAAACATACTTCCTAGCTTGTTACCAATTAAGGTAAGAGAACATTTCATCCATTTTTGAAGGAATTGAATGAATTTTAAGATAGTGTGGTAGAATTTCTTTTTTTCTCTCATGACCTTGTTAAAAAAACGGGATCGCAGAGCAATAAACAATAAACAATAAACACGATGCAAATATTAAAACAAATTACAAGAGAGACACATATCTTGGATGACAAGATTAACTACTAACATTAAATTTAATTACTGAAAGAAAACTACCTGTGTGTATGGTGTCGCAATGTCCTCTGCAGCTGCAATGGCTCCATTTAGGTTGAAGTAACCAGCCTCCACCCACCCGTGTGTTGGAGACTCAGCACTGAATAGTTGTATTTAAAAAAAATAAAGTCATCAACATCTGATTATAAGTTAAATTTATTAGAAAATATGACATTAAATAAAACAATGACTAACCTGGTGTAGGTAGCTCTATGTGCCATGCTCTTGCGTGGGAACCTGGCATGGATTCCCACAATGAGAACAATGATGTGGCACTGGTATCGTCGAGCTAGATGGATCCACCTGGCTACCACCTGTATCTGCTCTCCCCCGCCCACCACCAATAGACCATGTAGAAGTGTGTCTCTCAGGGGGGGTCATGCTCGCTCTGCGAGGACATAGCCACAAATGTGATGTGCCTGAGAAGGTTCCATGTGGAACATCTAATGGACTCATGGATCTCATCTAGCCCGCTACCTAACCTAGGGGGTTGAGGAGGTGGGTTTGGCTCTCGCCTAGGTGCAGTAGGTCCTCTGAGTGGGTTCCGGTGGGTGTGAGGTCAATCTTGGGTTGAGCCAAAACCGACGCCCTGGAAATCGGTGATGTCAAAGTAGTTCACATGGAACCCTAACACAAACTTCGCCCTTAGTTTCTTGAGAAAATAATGTGGGACCTTGAAATTGTTGCATGGAGGCTTGCCGAATACCATGAACCATCTCTTCCTCCAGCTTTCTCTCCATGGATGGTAATTACACCAGTCCATGCAAACTCACCTCTTCCTCACATCTAGAAGCTGTCTTGTTCTAGGATCTGTAAATTTGCTCCACAGTTGGGCTTTTGCGATATTCAGGTTTTTTATATCGTCTTTGGATATACCAGTGCTATAATGCTCTCTCATTCAAGCCCTATATTCACTCAAACTGGTTATCTCACTGTGGGAAATGTTGATAGATTCTATAATGTTTTGTATTGATGTGGCAAGGGAAACCCAAGAGGGTTCCCTTGTGTTTTTCAATTCATCACTCAAAATTATTAATTGGTTTAAATCCCTATGTAATTCATCTTCGGGGTTTTCTTCTTCGTTTAATTCGGGATTTTCTTCATTTAATTTGGGGTTTGGGTCCTCTGTTTGGTTTGTTTCATTCATTTATTTAGATGGTTCATTGGTATTGGTCATTGTGATTAGGTCATTTATATATGCAGTATCAAATTTTTCCCATTTCAATTGATTTTCAATTTTTTCCAATTTTGTATTTTATTTTAAAAACAATGAAATAAATAAAAAATTTGCATTCCTACTCTATTTACCTTACTCCAGCGTTGTTTTAGGCGATTTGTACAAGTTAGTTGGGCTCGTTGGGGGTCGAATTTGTCTCCTTGGGGGTCGTTGGCTCCTCCTTTCGGGCTCGCAGGTTGCTAAAAAACAATACTCCCATTATTATTTTTTAATACACAGGGACACGCATGTGTCCCTGTTTTCTATCGTGCCCAACATGCGCGTGTGTCCAAATGTACCTGCGCATCCAAATGCACGTGCGCATCCACATGCGTGTGCGTGCTCTTATTTCCCACACTGGCAATTCGACGTGGAGGTTCGTCACTCTGAAGCGGGAGCATGTGCATACATCTAAGCAGTGCGTGCACGTTGTTGATTAAGCCCGCTTGCGCACTCCCATTGCATCATAATTGGGTAGCAGCTTCTTGCGAGCGCCTTGAGACAACATGTCCATCCCCATTCCCTTTGATTTTCATGTTTCAAAAAATGGTATTAACTATTCAATGATGGTATTTCATATTGAATCCATATCCAACTTTCATAATACATCAATTCAATCCCCATTCCCTTTGATTTTGAATGTTTCAACAAATGATAATAGCTATTAACTTTGTAACGATGGGATTTCATATTAAATGATGGGATTTTATAGATAATATGCATTGCCAACTACAAATATTAATTCATGAATGAATGAATCCCTTAATGGTTTGGACCTAATGTGTCTCTTTACCTATTATGCTATTATGGAAAGAGATCTTCTTAATGTACAAGATACTTTAATTTCTTATTTTTAAAAGACTTAATGAAAAAATAGAGTCGAAATAGGTCTTCTTAATGTATGTGATCTTTCTTGTTTTTGAATGACTTAATGAAAAAATAAGATTTGAGTTAAATGATAATGTTTGCAAGAAATATAGGGTTAATACTACGAGGATAATAAGCAAACCATCCAGTTTTAGTTGAACCCATAATTTCAACAACCACCACTTTTTCCAATACACATTTTAACAATTTTTACATTAAGGTGTAGTTAGATATTGGTTCAGGATTTATTCATACTACTCTTAGCTCTAAGCCACCAAAGTTTCCTTCACTCCTTTCAAAAACATGCATGCAATCCCATGGGATATAATACAAATTGTGTTGTCTATCCTCTTGGAGTCCATGGCTGTTATAATGAGGACTATGGGAATCGATTTACTATTTAAAATATTTGCAACACATTGATATGCCATTATATGGTATGTGAGTTAATGCATATTCTTTTTAATATTTTTTTATATTTGTATTGTATTATTATTAACATTGCACAAACATTATTAGTTTTTGGGTTACTCTTAAATTTTTTACACCATGTTCTAAGTGATTCATGATATTTATGGTACATGGTGTATGCTGATAACTTTATAATTTAATATGGATTGGTGCGTTGAATATGGCTCACAATTGATTTTTATAGGTGAGAGTGATTTCTTGTTAGATACTTGACCTTGAATGGTTGATGACTCGGTATTCATACCTTATGCATTAGAGTTCTCTTGTTATATTTGTGAATGTTGTTTATGATGGCTAGATGGAGGAACCACTTCCTTGGAGAGAACCCTACATGGGATGATGAGTACATTATGGAAATTGGATGAGAGAATCAAGCCCCAATTGGCATGTGGTAGCTTGGATTCTTGTTCAAAAGTTTGGAGTTGGCTTGGGGACACCTAGGCCTTCAATAGTTACAGGGCTATATAACCCAATGGAGTACATTGATTAGGAGGATTAATAGATTCCATGAAGGGATTATGAGGATCAATGGATTCCATGGAGGATTGTGATGGAAGGATGACGAATTTCCTTGAAGAGTTACATCACCTTGGAGTCATTATTGTGCATGACACCACCATAAAGCATGACACATATACTTTAGAGTGTAGTGTAATATGTGTTGGAGTACAAGTGCTCATTGTAGGTTCCTTATAAGGGCTTAATCCCACATTGTATTTCTTTTTCCTCCCTTACCTACCATATATAAAGAGGAGGGAGAGAGTCATTGCATTATAATCATCATTGTACTATTTTCTTTGTAGTTAGATTCTTGGAGGAAGTCTCTAGGGTTTCCTCATTAACCCTAGGAGGGATTATGAAGTATCAAGGAGACAAATTTGTTGGATTAGATGATCATTGTTATATTATAGGGTTTACTCTTTTTGAGTAAGACATGAGTGATGATAAATCTTCTCTTTATCTTGGACCTTCTAATGTAACTTACTAAATAGTAAGGACTCAAGTGTGCACATGAAGAATTACTTGCAGATAATATAATTGAAGTATATATAGACACAACAGATGAAGATGCTTAGGTTGCATCAGAAGAAGGGGTTATAGAAGAACATGAAGAAAAGCCTTAGGAAGGGTATACAGATGAAAAATAATATAAGGAGATACATGACTCAAAGGAACCACATGTTGAAGCATCCAAGACCAAGAACCAATAACTAAGGTTGATGTATATCGCAACCCACACCACCCAATAAACAACACTCATTAAGGGAAGGACGAGAGAATCAATGAAAATGGAACAAGAAAGGAAACCATATGGACCTTCACATAGAGACTAAAACCAATGCATGGAGATATCATAGTTGTAGAGCAACAATAAGGAACCAAAGGGGTATCTATAATTGTTGGAGAAACCCACCAACAAAGCCTCGTCGACAGGGGTTCCCACTTCGTCGATGCCCAACTAGCGCAATCTCCCGAAGCACTGGCCCAAATAGGTTTTACCCTGCCCAGCAACATCTGTGAAGAAAACGAGGTCTCACTCGATATGTTCAAGGGGGAGCTGTCGAAATCGAGTTTCCAGTAGTGGGGATGAAGGATATGGGGATCCGATGGGAAGAAACCATAACTGCTAGATCCAGAGCTTTGCAATCGACTTTAAGCCATTTCCTCAACTTGCAGAGTGTATTCAGAACTCATGCAGTCATTATATCATCATACAGTTGTCACAATATTGCTAATATCGCAACATTGTTCATAAAACATGTCA
Organism: Pseudotsuga menziesii; assembly: GCA_001517045.1. Lineage (NCBI taxonomy): Eukaryota > Viridiplantae > Streptophyta > Pinopsida > Pinales > Pinaceae > Pseudotsuga > Pseudotsuga menziesii. The sequence continues at coordinate 396,745 of LPNX010352668.1, read as the reverse complement.
ACTCATAGTGCAACGGACAATAGCAGACTTTAAAACAGGTCGCATAACAGAAAGAGACTAAATCACAATAGCATCATAACAGATTAGATCAACGTAGTGATAACAGACAATATTTGTGCCACAATTGCCATATCTTATTAATCTTGCACAAAGGACCACATTACACAATTTGTCTCCAAAACTGAAGACTGCATACATCAGGAATACCTAAATAAATCACAGATACATAGGAAATTCTTCACAAAACCAGATCGCACTAGACCTTATGCCCCAATTATCCTCTGATGATAATCATGATCTTCTTTTTCCTCCTATTTCCCTCCTCTATTTCTACTTGTAAAACTAGATCTATAAATAGGCTTGCGCCATTACATTGAGGGTCCACTTCTAACTAACATATAACCGCTAATGACCTATTACAACAAAACTTGGTCAAATAACATATAAAATATTTAAAGCGGTTATTCTTCTGCCCATCGCGCTAATCTGGCCTTGCGCGGTACCGCGATGTTGCGCAACTCACTTACCAAAACCCTTGCCAACAGTGCGCCAACAATAATGAAGATCAATGTGGAAAGGAAGCAGATAGACCCCACACCCACATTTCACTAGAATGGATGGATTCTCATACTTAGTACCAATTGACTACATTGCTTGGTAGATCATATTGCATGGCTTCTTCTCATGTAATGTACCTAGGGAGGTGCCCAAGTGGATAATATATGTAGTGTGGTCATAATTATGGAATATTGTTTAGGCGAATAGAATGTAATGTACCTAGGGAGGTGCCCAAGGGGATTATGTATGTAGTGTGGTCGTAATTATGGAACAATCTCACTTGATAGTGGATGGGTAACAATTAGGCCCACTGGGTAGTTATAAAAAAATATAATAAAAGAATGGGTAGTTGGCATAAATCCCTAAGAATACTCATGGGAAAGTATACATATACATTTGTATCATTGAATTGGATATGTTAGATGAATTAATTTGCAACAAGCATAGATTGTGGATTGTTTGTTTCCACAAAAAGTATTTTATGGCATTACCCACCTTTAAAGGTTTTCTTTATATTCTTATATTTATTATTAAGTAAATGTATTTACATTATTTTTTAATTATCTTTTAAGTAAATGATTCCATTTCTTTATTAACGATGACAACTCCTTCCCTTTGGTCGACTGTGGACTCTGTGATTTTGATGAGAAGGGAGGCACTTGTAGGAAGGTCTCCTCGCATTCACCAATGATTTTTCATTAATGGTTTTTGATCGGATGATTCTTTCTATCCTCCACTCATGCACATTTATTTGAACTTTGAAGAAATGTCTCGTGTATCTTGCATAGATGAAATTCAACTGAACTTTTATAATTTCCTTCCAGAAATAGTCCAACCTCCTCTTTGTATCAACAACTAGATAAAGCAAAAATAGCAACCATCATATTTATAATAACCCTAGACCATTGTATTTGTACCACTAATAATGAAAAAACAAAAAAAAATATGAAGATGAAGAAAAAAACCTTTAACATGGGTTTGAAGTCTTTCTACCATGCTGATAAATATCAACAAGACTTCGAAGTCTTTGTACCATGCTGATAAATATCAACAAGTCTTAGTGAATATTTTTTAAACTTATTTTTTTTCTTGTGGAATTAAATTCCAATCAGTTCGCCAATTTAAAGAAAATTTTATCACAAAACATTTCTAGTTGATATACATAAAACAGCTCCGTGTCAAAAATAACACCAAGTGGTATTTTTTTATAAGAAATATCAATGTTGATTGAGTTTGTGTAAACGGCATGATTCAGCTATCAAATCACTTTAAGCACATATATCATAAATATAGCTTCAAGTCAAAGTGAGTGCAATTGTGTGACACGTAGTCATTATTGACAAAGAAAGGAGTTGTTTTAGGGTCGTTTTCTACGATCAAATCCAAATATATCTCTATATATTATTACAATCCAAGATCTTATTTGCTATTAAATGTCAATAGAGAAGCGTCCTGCAACAAAGTCATTGCCTCACCAACCACCATTGTAGACATCATGGCCATCGTTCAGAGCATGGATTTCAGCCTCTCCATACTTTTCATTATCTTATTGTAGAAACTTTAGCATAGTCTGGTTTAAGTCGGTGGGTTTCTCTAGCGGTAGAACATGCCCACAATCTTTTATCACCACAAGCTTACTCCTCTCTCCAATATGCCTGCAAAATAAAACAAATTTACTTTGTCATGGAGAATATGATGTTAGCAGTTGAGTTCATGTGCATTAAGGGAATAAAAAAGTTGTGCAAGAGAGCGAAGTGTTACCTTTGTAGAACATAGGCCTCTTCCAACTTGAAAATTCTATCCTTCTCTCCCCAAAACTATGAGAACATCCTGTCAGAGATTAACTTGCAATCAGTCGTATTCAGAGTTTATCCTAGATTATCGAATTCTGATATATGGCAAAGGAACTAACCTGGTTCAGTGTAGGCAGTGCCTCCGAATTCTTCGAACCAATGACAATCCCATCAACGAGCTGTGCCTTTTGCTCTCTGTTTTGTTTCGTGGCCTTCCAAGAATTCAAATTCAAACCCAACGATTTTAAATAATCAATAAGCTAACATTTCCACGAAACAATCAGTGTGTAAACATGAACAATATATTATATTATACCTGCAATAAGTCTTCGAATATGAAAGTAGGAAGCCATGGCAACTTGTTAAAACTGATATTCAAGGAGATCTTCAATTTTCTGGCATTGTCGGGAAGAAGCAAAACCTTTATGTCGGAGGAGTCGGATTCTTTGAGAAGAGGATCATTGGTTGACGGCGCCATGCAAATTGCCGAGCTGATGACAATCAGGCCACTAACAACTTTAGGGTATTTGTTGTGAAAAAATAGAATGAAATAACATAAGCACTACCGGCAGTTGATTGCCTTCTCATTATTAAGAGCAGATTAAATAGGAAATGGAAAACAACAATACTATGGGCGAATACCATAGGTGAGTAAATACCGTGGGTTACCTAACTCACTAGCTTAACTACGAGTGAGATTACACTCTTCAACACACCCCCTTAATCTCAACTGGTAGTACATCATCAGCACTATCTATGCCTAAAGATGTTTGCTGGTCTATGTCTCAGCTAGGCTTACATTTCATTCAAAAAACTTCAGCTTGACTTTCTTCCTTGAAGTGTACTTTGAATTCTTTTTCTTTGTCTTCTGGATCTTGATGCTAAGTAGTTGATCTTCTTCGTATTCTGGAACATAGTGAAAGTCTTCATCTTCTGTTTCAACATGATTCTTCTCATTGTCATCTATACCTACACACTGAACATTTTTGTTAGAAAAAATATGAATATATTTAAGCTTTTCTTGGAGAGCATTCACATCTTGGTGTTTCCCATCAATGACAGCTACTTCATTATTGATTTCTTCATTTGCTTGATTCCACTGTGCATCCTTCACTACTTCTTCAAAAATTGTGGGATCAGAGGAAAACAGAGCATATTGTAGATGCTCATCAGTAATAGGAGCCTGCTCATAGATCTCCCTCAAACTTCTAGTTTTATGGTTTTGGGGTGGATTGCATAATGTTGTTTCTTTTGTGATGCTATCAGCTGGTTGTTGCTCATTCTCAGCAACTATTGCAGCTTCTATGCTGCTATCAACTATCTCTTGCTCAAAGACACTACCACTCACATCATTGAGTACCGCTGCAATGACAGGTTTTCTTTCACTATCATCATCAAACATAACTGGATCAATATCATTTGGTGAGATTACATGATCACTAGCTGCCTCATAGACACATTCATCTTGAATGTCTTCCACTTCAGTGTTGGATTCTTGGTGCTCTTCCTGACTTACATAGTCATCTTTCTCTACCATTGGTTCCTCATTGAAGACTTTTTTCAGTGTATCCCATGCTCTCTTTGGAGTATCAGCTTCTACAATGTAATGAAATAAGGAATAGTCTATACTATCTTGTATGAGACATAAGGCAACAACTTGCCTTCTTTATTTTTCAAATTCTGTCAAAGCATTAAACTTTTTTGGATCAATGGGATCCTCTTCAACTATGAAGTGCCACAAATCTTATAATTTTAACACATTAATTACTTTGATTGCCCATACATCATACTCATCTTCATTAAATCTCTGCCATAAACCTTGTGGTGTTAAGATATTTATTACCTCTTCAAATTCTTCTGGGACTGCTTCTGGTAGAACCATCTTCAAGACTAGATCTTCTTTTCTAGATCACAACTTTCAATAAGATTGGATGATCAGGCCATTCTATCTCTAGATGCCTTTTTTTTTTTTATTTGACAAAAAATCTAGTTCGAGATTTCACCATGCCACCTTCCAGCATTTGCGAGAAATTGAGAGAAGGCGGCATATCTGGAATGAAAAAGACCAATTTGGTGGGCGCTTCAACAATGCACTTCACCTCTTTCTTTTCTTTTTAATAAAAACGAGCATCGCTCCTGGTGCAATGGCAATAGGTGGTGGACCGGCGTGGTGCCAGAAACTGACTAAGGAAAGTGCAGTTCATTGCTTTCTCTAAACACAAGTAGAGCGGTGGTACCGCTTCTTGCCTATTCAATATGAGCGGTGGCACCACTTTTCTCCTATGAGAAAGGGGCGGTCCCCAAGAGAGGTAATGCTCTTTTTTTTTAAAATAATGCCTTTCCGTAAAAAAAAAAAACAAAAACAAAAACAAAAAAAATTGTTTTATTGTTTCGGCAAATCAAAGCAAAACAAATGAGATCTGAGAAAAAAAAATAGACCTGGTACACAGACCGCGATGGAGGTATGTCCAACGAGACAATATGGAAAGCTGACAGGGTAAGATGATCTAGAAAGCCGAGATCTGTAACGCAAAGATCTGTAACACTCCACTTTTTTTATTGAAGTTGCGAGCTCTAGAAAACTGAGCGTTGGGTGAGATCTAGTGAGTTCAGTCCTCCACGAATCTTGTAGATCTTCACCCACCAAAAATTAGAGTGCAAATATGGTGAGCATGTCTTCAAGCAGTCGATTAGATTTGCTACTTTTTGTTGAATGCTGGCTAGAAAAATCTGAACCCGAAAATGCATGCGCCGGGAGGTAGCCGAGCTCTCAAAGAAATTATCTCCCCCTTTTTTTTTAAAGTTAGGGAAAACAGAAACCTAAATTCTTATCTGGAAACAAAATACATAAAAATAGAGTGCTTTCCAAAATAAAATTCAGATCTGGAAAATACTATGCATTGGAAAATAAAATTTAGATCTGAAAAATAAAAAATAGAGTTCGGTAAGCAATAGCTCCCTAGAGTGCTTTCCACTCTGTGAAAAGGCTTACCCCAACAATGAAAGGATTAGGCCGTAAGCTCTGATACCATGTGAAAGAATAGAATGAAATAACATAAGCACTACGAGCAGTTGATTGCCTTCTCATTATTAAGAGCAGATTAAATAGGAAATGGAAAACAACAATACTATGGGCGAATACCATAGGCGAGTAAATACCATGGGTTACCTAACTCACTAGCTTAACTACGGGTGAGATTACACTCTTCAACATTTGTGCACCATCCAGAAGGAAATGAAGCCACTGTAGTTATGCATGGCCACGATCATGCTTTCCACACCAAGAGAGTCAAGCATACTCATGAGACACTCCGCTTGGAATATCTCAATCCACTCGAAGCTTACTGTTGTGGAATCATCGAAGAATAAAAGATCGGGAATCAGCAAATCGAATTGCTTTTCGAGAGCCAAAATTTGGGTATCCCATGCCATCAGGCGTCTGTCCCAAAACCATGAAGTAGGAGAGTCGGCTGCTGATTCCCCACAGTGTGTAGATTATTGTTCTGTAAAACCCAACAGTGCAGGGAGGTGCCATTGCTGAACTATATCTACCTAGAATTTAGGCCTAGAGAGATCCATTGAGCTCGCTTCCGCTTTCTTAAGAATTCTACAACACTAAATCCAAATAGTCCCCTCATTTCAACTCTGGATCGTTTCCTTTTGTTTGATAATTGGTGCCTAAGTTCAATATAAATAATCTTAGGTTGAGCAAACAAGTGGCTAAGGGCAAGAAAAGTTAACTAGAGTCGGTTCATCAAGTCATTGCATCGATCCATCGTTAGCAAGCTGTGATATTACGAAAGAAGATTGTAATAATATAGCGATCGAAACCCTAAACAGGTGAACAAACAAAATTCAGGGAATCTGGATGTTGGAAAATGTTAGAGATAAAGGAAGGAAGGGAAAATGTAATAATATTGGACACGATACAATCATGTATGGGCCATAAAAGGATCTTGATGGTTCGGAGTCCAGGGACCATTATTTTTATGCCGAGTTACATAGATAATTTGGACTTGCTTGAGGTGATCAAGCATAATAATATTTAGATATTATTTTAGATTTTGTACTTGGTTGAGTGGATCAAAAGATTAAACCTATTGTAACAAGAGTAGATTAAGGATAGAGTAGGGATTCATTTCATGGTCGTCTTATCTTGTTATGCTTAAATACATCTTAATTAAGATTTAAATAAGTTTTAGTTAAATGCATCTTGAAATGGTTAACAATTTGTTTTTGTTTTTTCATATTAATTTTTTCTTTTTATGTTTTGTACTTATATTAAGTCTAACAATCTGGCTCTACTAGTTTAGATATTATCTAAGAATTTGGATTTGGTTGAGTTGATCAACAAGATTAACCTAGCTAGTGTAACAAGTGTATAGGAGGGATTCATTTCATGGTGGTAGTTTCTTGTTACATTTAAATTTAAATGTATCTTGATTAGCTTTAGTTAAAGGGTGGTTAAAGAAACGATTAACAATTTGTTTTTTGTTTTTTCATATGAGTTTTTTCTTTTTTTTATTAAATAGTATTTGTTCCAATTGAATGTTACTGGGGTAGACTGTTTAGATTTCTCAGACTCCACCATGCTGTGCAAGTGTGAACTCTAATGCACATGTGATCGTAGTGGCGAAAGAGTATCATTGCCAAACCTAGTGACAACATCACCCTTTAACTGGATAAGGCTTGGATCCAGTGTCCATGTTGAAACCCTCGGGCATGATATATGCCTTGAGCAGATCATATATGTAAGAATCCTCCAAACTAATAGAATATTTAGGATAGATGGTGCCAAAGGTAGGACCATCATGCAGAGGTGCAGTAAAACAACCAATTATTGTATTGACAAAATTACGATGTCGAGTGTCTATTGCCACACACAGAGAGGAAACTGGTAGATATGGGCAAACTAACGGCCCTAATCCAATCTTAATAGCCCCTAAGTTACATACTTATAACCTTGGGCTTTTTCCCAATCTATCTGACGTTTTTATAACAGATTTATATGAACAGGTTCGTCCTTATCAGTGAACAACACATCTATTGAAGACACTTTTATTTGTGTTGCAGTTTTTAAAGACCACCAGTTTAGTTTATGGACATCATTTGGGAGTATAGCAGGCAACTGCCAATTTTTAGATGGGTTTAGGTCTTGGATGTGTATAATAGAAGAATCAGAAGTGGATGTTTCATTACAGAAGGATGATCTATGTTCTACCAATGAAACCTCTATATCATTAGCTGAATCACAATCTAAGGTAGCGAGCGAAACTGTGTCCATTGCAGGATCTATGAAAACTTAGGATTATAGCTCACCTTAGTTTCTAGTAACTTACGAGGATTTACTGCGCCTACCCATGGCTATGACCTCTATGACATCAGACAATCCTATTCCAAATCCCTCATGCCCAGCAATTTACTCGACAGTCTTTTCCACCGCCTACAGAACCAGTTTTAAAAGATTGCAAGTAGAAAATATAGAAACTTAATACAACAAATTTTGCAGATATAAATATAGAAACATTCACTTACAGACTTGGCTCTGATACCAATGTGCCCCAAGATAAACTTAACTCATTTCACCTCCAAACTTCTTTATATTAGCAGCATCCACATTACAACTTTCTGGCAAATCAGCTTCAGAGGGCGAAGCTCATCACTGCAACCACAAACTCCAACTAGTATTCTATGGAAATTATAGACTGAATTTTTGATGCAATATTATACCACATAGGGCAAGCTACGGAGCATACTCTTCGACTCAACATACAAATCTCAGCACATGAGTGACTCCAAAAATATGATGCCTTACAATGAGGCCCGAGGCCCTTATTTATACAATACTAGCTAGTCACCCGGTGACTCTAAACTAGCACTAACAAGTCATAAAGAGAGATTCTGAGGTGATAGTGGGACTGCACTATCATTATCTCATCCCTTCATGGTATGAAGACATATGGGGACCCAGATTCTATCATGATGGACAAACTACTAGCCGAAATACTTTACAGAAAAAGCTAACAATCTGACAAATATCCTTGACAAATTACAAAGTGGAGCATCAAAAACCGACCCACCATGGCTTTCAAACAAGAAAATTAGAAAACTTTACATAAAGTAGATTCTCAATCGTATGGATCACGTGCATGGCGACAAATGCAAACTTCCTTATCGCGGATGTTGACTCCACCGCAACAATAGTCAAATCCGTAGCTACTTTCATCATCATAAAAGTCATCACATGACAAATACGGATCTTCAACAGGTATGGGAGGATACAGGTCAGCACTAAAACATCTTTCCACATCAGAACCGTGGAAAAATGGATTCTCTTCACAAAGGAACTCACCCTCAAACAGTGATTCGACTCCAAATTCTAGATGGAGTTTATGGGTATGCAATTTGGCATCAATGCGGTTCCCATGACGATCACGCTTAAAAAACTTTTGCTCTGTAAAAATGGTATGCTCCAAACGAGTATACCTTCCTCCTTGGTGGTGTAGCAAAAATTTAAACCACTGGTGGTTTTGGTTAGCTACTTCCATGTCTGCTTGCAGGTGAAAAATGAAATTGGCTCTTCGGTTAACCCAGTCTACACATGGGCAGAACTTATCAAGAAATATCTCAGTCTAACCTGAACAAGAATTATTCCGAAGATTACCTAGATCTCCACAAATCACAATAGACCTTTCTTCTCGACAAAATTGGAGAATCGAACTGTAAGATGACCAAGTTAGGTTACCTTCTCCAATGTCAACATACCAGACGGATTGGTCATTTTCTTCGTTGCAGTCTATCCAGAGTTCTTTGCAATTTTTTAGCTTTGATTGAGTATTTTCAAAGCTTCTAAATGTTGATCTTTCACACCTCTCTAAAATTTGAAGCTTTAACAGAGTAGCTTGGATCTATTTGATGAGAGTGATCTCCAAGTATTTTTCTACTTCTTTTCTGGATGCAAAATTGAGCAGCTGTCTTCTTTCATCTTCAGAGAGGGATTCATCCCATGGCTTCAAGAATAAACCATTTCTCAGCTGGTACAAGGGACAAACAAGTGCTTTACCTTTATCACTGTTGGGTCCAGAACTTGATGAACCAGGAGTGAACATGCTTACGCCAGGAAATGCAGGCTATGAATTTTCTCTTGTTAGCATGTCAGCCAAACAATTCAAATAACCAGGTTTATAAACAATTTCATAATCAAAACTACTCAACCAAATAAACCACTTAAGAATTCTACTGCTGTTTTCAGCCATCAAGTTTTCATTCTTAAATATTCCAGGCATGATCTTTAAGTCTGTTCTTATTACAAACTTAACAGGTTTCAAAAATAAAATAAAATGTTGTACAGTCTTCCTCACTGGTAAAATTTATTTATGGCTTGACGGATAGTTTAACTCAGTTGCTTTTAATGAACCAGATCCGTAGCCGCACACATTCTCTTTTCCTTCAATAACTTCAATCAACGCACCACCCCAAGTGGAAGTGGAGGCGTCAGTCTCAATGACTAACTGGCCAGTTCCTTAAGGTAAGAATAAGGCTAGGAGATTCTGGACCTTAGCTTTGATTGAATGGATTGCTAATGTCATCTTATCAAACCATTTAGGTGGGTTTCAACCTCTGTTGCAGGACATGAATGTCATTGGCCTACCCTTTGTAAAATGGCCTTATGTAATTTAGGCTTCCTAGGAAGCTTTGCATCTGCACCTTTTCTAAAATCTGATCAGGGAAGTGGCTGAACACACTGAGTACATGCTTTTGTAGAATTACTTGTCCCTTTTGGATCTTGAATCCAAGGAAATCTATTTGAGTCTTACCTATCTCCATTTTGCTCTGGGACAGGACTAAACCATGCTTGTAAACCAGATCATAGAATGACTGCAAATCTTTAAGATGATCCAGTAGATTTTTTGAACAAACCGGGATGTCATCTATAAACACCAATGCCCATTTCTTATCCTTAAAAATATCTTCCATTCTTTTCTAGAATTCTGATGGGGCATTGTTTATTCCGAATGGCAAGACTTTCCATTGATATTGTCCATGGGGAACAACAAACTCCGTTTTATATCGATCCTTTGCTTCAATGCCTATCTGGTAGAAACTAGAATTTAAATAAAACTTGTTGAATATGGTGCAGCCAGCAATTCTCTGCAACAAACTTGCTTTATCAAGTAAAGGATATCCCACTTTCTGAAGGATTGCATTCAGGAGTTTGTAGTTGACAACCAATCTGGGTTTACCCCTTTTAATCTCAGAGTGCTTATTTACAACAAAAGGACGACATGCCCAAGAACTCTTGGAGGGATCAATCCTACCTTTCTCTATCAATTCTTTAATTTCTTTTGCATAGAAATCTCTTTCTGAAGGAGACATTAATCTAGTTGAAGCTTTAATTGGATTGATCTTCTGCAGTAGATCAAATGGAAAACTTACAAAGTATTTTTCACATTTCCAGGAGGCATCAGGACTTTCAGAACAACAATCTTCTATCATCTTAGCAGATATACCAGCTAGAGAATTTTCCTTATGTGTTTCTGCATAGGCGATACAAAGCTCCATTTTATACAATTCAGCGACCTTGGGTTTCTACACAGGTTTAGGCACTACAACTTTACACTTTCTTTGTGATTCAAATGATAAAGGACAAACGACTATCTAATTATTCATAGTGCAAGAGAATAATATCTTTATCTTATCTACAGAAAATGGACTGACTCTAAGGAGAAACTCAGAAATAAGGATACAATCTTCCTTGATACTGTCTAATCTATACAAAGACAAAACTTCAGACACATTAGAAATCTGTGTAGGGAAATCTGCTACTTTACCAGTCAGTGAGATGGGAGTACCTTCAATTGCTGAACCATGGTATGCTGACTTTTCCCAGTAAAATAAAGGAATATTTGATCCTTTGGCAAGATTTAACTCACAACTGGAGTCAATCATACAACTCAAAGAATAAGACTTACATTTAGGAGGACAAAAAACAAGATTTATAAACAACTTAGGACCTTGGAATAGACCTAAGTTTGGATCAGGCGAAGAAGGGAGAGAGACTTTTTTCTGTTCTGGGTTCTGCATACCCTATTCAAGATGTTTGCTGAGTTCTTCATCCGAAAATTGGTCTGTTTCAGTTACCAGTATAAGTAATACATCTTTTAAATGTTCTATCTCAGAAACTATTTTCCTTAGTTGTTGTTGCTTTTCTTTTATCTGGAGCCTAAGCATCTTCTCTTTGTCTCTTCTATAACTCTGTCTTGACTCATGCTCATCCGAGTAGTTCTTATAAATATTAGATGGATTATAGAGTACAGGAACATCTGAAGGCGGATCTACTTTCCCTTTTCCTTTACTGGTTCATTTAAGAAGACTTAAGAGTTCTTCTTTTCTTCCTTGAGATCTCTTCTCAAAATATATTGGAAAGCAGGGACAGAAGATAGTTGCAAATCAATATCAGCCAATTGTTTTTCTATGGAGGCTTTTTGGATAAAAGAGAACATAGATAAAGAGAAATAAAACTCAGGTGGCTCACATCCCCCCAAATTTGCATCTAAAGTTGAATCAGAGCTGGAATCTGAGTTAGATGAAGGATCAAATTCGTCAAGAGGAACATCTGAATCTGAAGCTGGTTCATAATCTTCATTCTTAGAGTCATCAGGCAAAAGGATTGTCTCTCCAGCAAGTGGAGGAGTATCTCCAAAACAAACACATAGATCCCACCAATGTGGATCTAGCTTGAAACACAAGGCTGCAAGCCTTGGTTTGTACTTTATTTCATGGCATTTACCAACCCATTGGCCTTTCTGGCCATAAATAAAGCATGTATCTTTATCCTTCCTTTCTGTCCTTCTTTTGACATAACGTTTTGACTGAGATTTTCGAAACTTAGAAGAATATCTTTTCTCAAACTTATGATAACCATGCTTCTTTTTATACTTGTAGGGCTTGTCAGGATGATATCGAGGGATGCTGGTATAGAATCCCTTTTTATTTTTCTTGCATTTGTAGGATTCATGCAAATGGCCTCGATTGTGTGCTCCACATCCCCAATCAGGAATTCTTGCCGCACATCTTTGTAGAAGGATGCATAATACATACCTTGGTTCCTTTTAAAATCTTTACTGACTCGGTGTTCCAGACAATGTTCTTTCCAAGTCTCAAGAATATAAGCATGCAGTTGTGCCAAAGACATACCTCTGAGATCGATATGATTATCTTTCAAGAATTGTTCAATTGCATCGGGGACATGACCAAGAAAGCTTCGTAGGTAATGTTTCAGATATGTTGGTTCACCAGACTTACCTGAAGAAACTAGTAGGTTTTGCATATAGCAAAAATAATCTTCACTTTTGCTCAAATCACACAATCTGGCAGACATAAAAAGTGAAGCCAAATGGTCATAGTCTTCCCTATCATCAGGGCCATATAATTCCTTACCGAGACCATGAAGGATATGTTGGTTAGCATCATCAGCAGATAGCATTTCGTTTCGGGCTTCTTGTGGGATCCATCTCCACCACTCAAATGCAAGGCCTGAAAAACCTGCAACTAATTGCGTACCCAGACTTTGACTAGTAAGGTTACTATCCTCATGTTTCTTATAAAGAACCCATTTTTCAAGCATCTATATTGCATTTTTGATATCAGCATGGGTCTGACACTGGATATTCAGAACTGGCTGTTCTGGCATCTGGGACAATAAGTTATTCATACTATTGATTCCAAATTGGAATCTATGAGAAGGATTTGTGGATGGATTTACAGTTGGCATATGGACATCAAACTCAGGCTGAGGAGGAGGAGGGCCTGTGACCGAAGAATTTCCTTCTTCTTGATGTCTCACGGACATCATTGCAAGATATTTTGGGTCGAGTGCAGGAGGAAATTTCTTGAATTCAACAACCCGGTTTCTTATTTCTTTAAAATCTTCTTCATTCTAACCAAAATCATACTCAGGACGAGTATCTTCCTCAAATATGCTAAACTGACCAAAAGAAAGACTCTTGGAGTGAGAGGACTTTCTCTGATGTCCTTTTGTAGCTAAGGCAAATACATGGTCACTGACAACATGAGACTTCTTCTTTAAAGTTTCATCCTTTGTCAAAAGTTGTTCTAGCACAGCTAACCTTTTATTCATTTTTGTAGCAGCGATTTCTATTGCTATTTTTATTTCAGTTGAATCATGCAAGAGATGATCCAACAACCCAAGCTTGGTTGTTATTGCTTCTATTTTTTGTTTTTCTTCTACCATTTGTGTTTTCAAGAAGATGATATCTTGAGCTATATCATCTAGATTTTGTGTCGTCAATTTTTGTTGCATATTACCCCAATTTGCAAGTTTTACTTCGTCTGAAAGAGTTTGATTAGGGATTGAGGACTTATAAGGCATGGATTCTTTTTTAATCTGTTCATCTATGGAGAATTGTTGAAAAGGGGTTTCTGGGAGATTTCACCTTCGAAGGAACGACCTTTGCCCTTGATTGACAACTTCCATTCTTGAATTACTCCTAGGTAGGGAGAACATACCTAAGGCAGGTAGATCTTTGTTCTTATGATGTTGGATCCTTTGAAGAATTTTATGACATGTAGGACATTCAGCATGTTGGCCACGATGTTCATTTTCATGTAACCCGGAGAAAGATGGTTGTAGTGAAGAGGTAGAAACAAAGTTTGCTTTGACTTGACACCTAGCATTATTATAAGAAGCAGAGGAGGTAGATCTGATTAGTGGAGGTGTAAATCTACGAGTAGGGAGTTCATCTCGAACTCAAAAAGAACTGGTAGTCCTATCAAAGGTAAGAGGTTGAGCAGAGAAGGAATTAGCTAGCCTTTCATTATTTCTCAGTTCTTTCTATTTTTTGGTCTATTCCTAAAACTCCATGGGCTGAAAGGGTTTGCCATCTATGTGATTCTATGAGTGTTGAGGATGAACATCACTTTCTCTTAGAGTGCCTTGCTTACACCCACATTAGATACGAGTGTCATAGTATTTGGTCCAATAGAAACCCTTATAAGCTCCTAACTTACCAAAACTAAAGTGAGCTTGGAAAGCTTCTTAGCAAGCTTTTTGAACACATAAATAAGATTTTAAAGTAAACCAAATCCATCATCATCATCATAGAAAATTTTAAATTTAAGAATTCAATAAAAAAAGTTGTATATATTTAAAATTATATTTGCAATACAACACTTTCTCTTCATTTTAATTTTCAACATTTAAAAAATTAAAATGGGGAGTTATTGAAGTGGTTAATAATTCACAATCTTTAATTAATAAATGCTAATAAAATAGATCATCGTCATCAATTTAATTTTTAATTTTTTAATTTTTTTAAATTAGAAAATTTCAAATTTAAGAATTCAATAAAAAAATTATATTTGCAATGCAACATTTTCTCTTCATTTTAATTTTCAACATTTAAAAAATTAAGATTGAGAGTTATTGAAGTGGTTAACAATTCACCATATTTGTCACGTCCCCATGCCTCCGACCGGCGTAGAGGACGCGACCCAAACTTTAATCACAGCAGGCTAAGAGCCCCATGAACACGTACATGATAAAAATTGCATAAACAGAGTGCTGCAGGGAAATGCATTACAGTGAAACATGCACAGTTACCATTGTCTATTATACATAGCTATAGTTAATTATCATGCACAGCGAAATCAACATGCATTCACACAAGCATTCATTCAACATGTTCATTACTTTTATTAACAACAAATATAGTTGCAGAAGTAAAAATGGACAAAATTACTTATCTTAAGATGAATTCGTTCCGCAACCAACTACGTCGCTGCAACGTTCCACCCAACCATAGGCCAGCGTGCTCCTTAATCTCTCAGCAACGCTGCCACCCCCAAGCTGGGCATGATTCTCCAAGGATTAAGGGAACAAGCAGGCTTACACATAGCCAAGGATATACAAAACACAGCCAAGCCAAGACAGTTGGGTTTATCAGGCCATCAAGGAGTTGGGGAAAGGCTCAATGCTAAGCTGGTGAGCTCATTACAGAGCCAAGAACACCTACACCAGAACTAGCTTGACCCT
>LPNX010352668.1:366191-381294 GCA_001517045.1 Pseudotsuga menziesii | reverse complement strand
TCCCTTCTCTGCTACACAGTCCCTCAGGCCCTGCATTCCCTTCCAGTGCTATTCAAGGGTGATGGAGAAGAAGGCCAGCCCTCTAGCTTTGTCTGTGTGGTTTCTAGCCATCAGGTTTATCAAGCAAATCTAAGCCAACATCCCTGATCCTCTCACAGTCCGAAGACCAACCATTGCACTTAGGCAATTAATTTAGCTGTCGCAGCTTAAACAGGACAAACGACTTCAAACCATCTACAGCAGTCCCCAAACGTAACAGCAAACACAGCTCACGACGTGGGGAAACAAAGGCCCGTTTTGCACAACCGAAACTGCTGGGGAAAACGTACGCAGACCATACTGGGGATGAATTTTTACAGTCTCCCCATCGGTGCATGAACAATCACAATGCCGAACCCACAATTCAGCCCGTGAGTAAAGGACGGAGCCACACCATTCTCAAATCCGTGGAGGAAAAAAAACAGCGTGGGTGAAACTAGGAAAATTCCTGTGCGTGAAAACCATGAGCAGACAATAGGAAGTGCGTGAAGGTGAACAGCTACCAGGAGGACGCGAAATTGCTGTGCTTGGGTGTTTGGCAACTCGTCCACAGGAAGAAGTGTCTACGTGAGGGGATGAACAGCAAAATCGTGGGTAGAGTGTGCGTGTGGGTGAGGACTGACAGTCTTGCCCCCCCACTCCCAAAGATCATAACTGCCTCAACCACCAGCGGCATTTCTTCAATGAAAGTGGTTGGGTAAAGCAAGGAAAAGAAGACACATGGGTATTTTTCTCTCATTGGCCAAGGTTTGACTAATTTCCCCCACACCCTTATCCTTGTGAAAATCATGCCCCTTTCTCATTTTAGTTGCCGCGATCGTAGCTGGTCGGGTTCATTTAATTAATTATAGATGCATATTTACATGATGACCAACATAATATATGCCGCATGCCCCGATATACAATCGGTGACAAATTTAAATCCAAAACATAACATAACCGATCAATTGTGGGGCCTTGGCCTTTAGCTCCGCACCCTGACCATTTAATATATACATCATATGCATCTAATGCAACGGGGTCAAAACCGGGGCATTACAATATTTAATTAATAAATGATAATTAAATAGTTAATTTATAATCATTATCATCATCTATTTATTTTATTTATTTTTTTAAATTAATTTTTTTTTTATTTTTAATAAAAAAAATTGTATATATTTAAAATTATATTTGCAATGTAACACTTTATTTTAATTTTCAACATTTAAAAAATTAAGATTGAGAGTTATCGAAGTTGTTAATAACTCACCGTTTTCAATTAATAAATAAGAATACAATAATTAATCTATATCAACTATTTTTAAAATGGGATTGTGTTAGTAATAAAAGGAAAACCAATTACAAATAAAAAATGTAAATGTGTTTAGTTTTAGATGTAATTTATAATAAATAATCTTCTTAGTAGTTTTTAATAATAATAATAATTCCAAAATTTAATTAAACATCAATTTGCTTAGTCAAGTTTTTTTAGTTTATAAACTAAAAGAATCAATCCCCATCCTATATTTATTCAAAATAATAATAAAGAATTCGAAAAAAATAAAAAATTGAGATGAATCCTTATTTGACCAATATGGAGAGAATAACACCAAATGCTCTTAATTACATAACTCGAAATGAATTTTTCGCCATGTTAAACCAAATTGCGAGAACCGACATCAACTTGACTTGCATTGAATCAACGAGAATGACGATGACGGGAATGTGAGATATGGAAGAGAAGGAAGTTACTTTAATTAAGTGGCGTAGTGTCTCACAAAGAAGTCGGTTTAATATATAAGTGGTGTTTGTTATTTTTTTAAACCAAATTTATTAAATTTGGTTGAATCAAGCTCATTGTTATAGAAATTTGTCATTTATTACTATTTTATTAAATTTGGTTGGTACAGAAATTGCGAGATATAGTTTGTTTACAGAAATTTGAAATTTGTGATTTATTGTTTTTTTTTTCAAGTTACCAAATTTGGTCCAATCAAGCCAATTGGTACATAAATTGGGAGATCCAGTTTATTTACTGAATTATTGGATTCGATTAGGTTCGTTGTGGTTCAACTTCGAAACATAGTGGACGACGGATTGTGGGTTTGGGATTAAGATACCAGAGGACGTGATTAAGATGCCGAAGGACGGGTGGCACTACTTGGAAGAGTTCTATCCGTATGAGTCGTTGGACACCTCAAGAAGGGTTTAACTGTCGCTAAGAAGCTCCTTAATTGCTTCATGGATGAGATAGCTCAAGACTAGGGGTTCTTGGAATTTGGAGAATAAAACCAACATTGATCCATCTTAAGAGGGGATCTACCAAGGTCCTAGAGGGATCAAATCTCTCTAGGTGCAAACCCTCATCCTTTTTAGAGTACAAACCTTGAGGAATTGTTTTAATTTATCTAGTTTGTAGTTTTATATATATTTGTTGTAAATGTTTTAAATCTACTTTGAGCTCACGTCTTATTTTTTATAATATTTTATTGGTTTTTTAAAAAGACACCTATGAGCTCTAGGATGAGCACTAAAGGAATTTGAGCTCACATGTTATTTTTTATAATTTTTTATTGTTATTTTTAAAAGACATGTGTCATCTCTAGGATGGGCACTGAAGAAGATACATATCTTCTCCTACTAGGCTGAAGAATGCACCTCTTTGACCCAAAAATGGGCCTACCTCTATTGGGTATTTCCTTTAGTACAAGGTTTCACAGTATTTCCTATATTACAGGGTTTGGGTAATTTCTTTATTATAAAGTTTTTCTTTATTATTGGATGAAGGAATTTCAATGAATTTGGAAATTGATTTGTTATCAATTATTTATTAATAATACTTTTTTTATTTGGCTCCATATTAACCAAATTTTTTTTTTTTAATATACATTATTTTCAAATGTACAAATTCAAATCAATTCAAATTTGAATTGATAAGTCTGGTTTGAACGACAATCCATCCAAAATCTATGTCTTCTCTAAGACACCTAAAAAAAACATCATTGCTCTTCAATCCTCTAAAAAAATATTCTTGGTGCTCTTCAATTCTCTGACATTGTTGTGAAGGAGAAAGTCTGAACTGGAAGTTAGCCGACATCGACTTGACTTCTATTGAAATTAGGGAGATGGATAGGTTGATGGTCGACAATCAACTGTAATTAAGTGATAAGGTAATGTATTGTGTCTATTCTCGACACCAACTTGTGTGGGCCAACATTGATTTGGCTTCCTTTGAAATCAAGGAGATGGATAATGGACGATAATCAATCCTTGATAGATGTGTTGATGGTTGACAATGAATGATAATTACTTGTGAAGGTAATGTGTTGTGTCCATTATGGTGTATGCAGCGCATCATACATGTATTTTGTGTCACACAACAACACAACTACCTTACATAGTAAAGAGATTTTCAGGTAGCTTTCTGATTAAAGTTAAACAATATGTGTTGCCTCTCTCATGGTTCTAAGTTTTTAAATAACATTTTTGTTGATTATGATCGGATGGTCTTTAACGTCTATGTAGAGCAAACTTGGTATATCGAACCTTAAGAGAAAATACAAGATAAAGGTTATTTGATTATTTTAGGGTAACGCGGGAGAAGACCCTAAAAATATTATTATGTCATTCCACATGGTGTTCATTTAACAACATAATGGATGATTATATCCAATTGTGGTTATTCCAACGCACACTCACAAGTTTCGTAGCCAAATGGTATATAGAACTGCCTCCTGCCACTTACCCAAACTTTTCCTCATTATCCTTGATGTTTCTCCAGTACTTTTAGTTGCCCGTTCATTATGACAAGGGTGTGGAAATCCTATTATCCTATAGAAAAAACACAGCTACCCGTATCACGGATCATATCCATGAGTGGCATCATCGCTATAGCTTGTGTAAGATCCAGTTAGATGACAATATTTTCTTAGATTGGTTTCTCAAAACCTTACTCCCCCCCATCGCCAAGGACACTGCATCTAAGCACCAATAAATTAAGGAGGAAGCCATCCTTAAGGAACAACAATTCGATCTCATATATGCCCAATCGGGTTATCTTTATACCATCATAGCAGATGCTCCTTGTGCTGGCTCCTCACGTCGATATACGTCGGGGGCATGCCATACTGCTGATGGAGTCATTGGATATATTACTCAACATCCTCACCTATACACGACCTCTCCTTCGATGCCACCTCATTCTGGTACCACCCCTAGTGTTTCCCAACTAGGTTACACCCCTGATTTTTCATGCATAATAGCTCAGTCTGCAACCACACCTTCCTATGCGTCTCTCGCACCAATTCCTCACGCTCACAGAACAAATTGCTTGGCACATGAGTGTAATGGCCAGACGGTAGGATTTGCAGCCCCACCAACTGTTCCTGCCTACTACCCACCACCTGTGCAACCTACACCTGCTTTGGCCCTGACTCCTCCTATTCCTCAAGGACAGGTATACGCTTAGCAGAACTCCCCTAATCAACCGGCCCCCAATAACCAACAAGGGAAAGGAAGATGACAAAGGGGTAGAAATCGAGGAAATAATCACCGTCAAGGAGGTGGCCAACAACCTAACTCTCCAAACAACAACAAATCCAACCCCCCCGCACAGAATCCCCAGTGTCCACCCAGACCTGGAAAGAACCCTCAGTTACGGACTAACAATCCATGCATTGTTTGTAACACAAACATCCATTATACACATCAGTGTCCCCATATGAGTCAAGTCTTCCATTTACTACAAACTGATAATCAACGTGACCCCAATGCAGCTGCTCTAGCTCAGCCAAACCCAACACCACCAGGTCCTCTACATATGGTGTTGCAGAACCCCTTACCAAATCCAGGGATGGTTGCAACTCAACCCTTGGTACCAAAAAATACCACAACCACTTCTGTGGGTCAACCCATTGATCTTGGTGTCCATCACCTTATGACATTGTCATCTAATGTCAACCTACAAACTAGACGAAATCAGTATGGCTCCACCACAGAAATCATTAACCCCTCCATAAAATATACCTTGACTACTCTCGATATGTCTTTATATTTTCCAAGACCCACTACGGACAAGACTTCCAAAGTCCCGTGGTTCCCTTTGCATCACATTGCGAAAAACCCCACTGCCAGAGTTGCTTTTAAGTACAGTATTGTTGACGATTTGGCCTAGTATCCCTTGGCCATGTCCACTCTAGAAGGCCTCAAAACTTTTCCTTTGCAACAAAAATATTTGTTATCCGTGTTAAGTGTTTTCGATCCCTACGATTCCTAGTTGATTACTTTCGAATTGGATCAAGGAGAACCCCAGATTCCATCATCCATAGCCTTCCAGGTTTCGGTCACTATTTGGAATTTGGTCATTCATTGTTGCATCATTGATGAGGGAGAATCCACCTGTGTTATGTCAACCTTTGTTTGGAAAAAACTTGGATCCTCAGCCCTTCAACCTTCCAAGACCTCTTTCGTTCCTACGATGGTCATGTTGCTCAACCCCAAGGTGTCCTCATGAATTTTTGTGTTGAGTTAGCCAAAAAAACTGTGTTGATTGACATTGAGGTTGTCAACGTCCAACTTGATTACAACTTCCTCCTTGGACGTAGTTATATGTATGTAATGCGAGTCATTTCCTCTACCATCTTTCGACTCTTGATGTTCCCCCATGATGGGAATATCATGACCATTGGCTAATTGACATATTATGATCCAAAGGGATTAGCTACACCGAAACATGTCCTCCCTCCTATCGACACTTCCATTGACAATGTGTCCATACCTTCCTTGTATGATTTCGGCATGGGATTATTTACCAACCCTCCTTTGTCAAAAGCATTTTTGTCCTTACCCCTTCCCCCATCACAAATTGGCATATCGGATTTGTCCACTATCATGTCCGGTAACATTCTGACCTCCTCACAACCTCATTCGCAAGCTCAACCACAGACCTCGAGGAATTATTGGGGTCCATTCCCCATACACACGATGCCTTTCCTTTTTCCACCTTTTCAAATTGTGAGAAATCCCATCATGACTACTCTCAGCCTTCCATCCTTCACTTTGGGTATTCTCGTGTGGTACTTAGATCCACCCACCCCTCCTCCAAATCCACAGATCGTGATGAATCCCATCCAACTTATTGAGATGATGCACGGGGGCTTCACTTGTTGGCCAATATCCTATCACATTAGTTTATATTGTGGGTTTTAAAATTATCAAAAATCGAACCAATATATTGCAGGTATTGGGGGGATGAGGGGTTTAAGGTGGGGGTGGGTAGGGTGGTTTATAAGGATTGAGGTATAAAAAGGGATGGGGAGGAGGTTTTAAGTATTGGGAGGGGATTTCAACAAAAAGAGTTTGGGTCAATATCTCTCGAAATTAAGGGTATTCTTTAATATCCCACGATCGCACGGGCTATGTGAGAGGTTCACTAAGTGAAGTCCCCATGAGATGATGTGACACCCACCTCCTGGTACAATAATTAATGCTTCTGTCTCTACTCCTTCCCCCCCTCCTCCTATGAAGACTAGGGGAAATACACCCAAAGCGACAACAACACCATGTCCTCCTCCTACATGTGCTTTATGTGATGTGAAAGGCCATGTGGCACATAATTTTCCTGATTTTCCTATCCTTTGCACCCACATGCACACTTTAGTAGAAACTGATAACGCTCGAGTATTCAACCTACCAACCATACCTGCGGTTAAAAACAAATCGCTTTGAACCGACCACCCATGAACAGTTTGTGCCCTATATGATCATTATTCACATCATTTACCAAAATTTTTGGAGTACTAGTCACTCCTCTGTGACCTTCGCAAGCAGTCTCGTGAGTCTGAAAACATCATCCTTTAGGTGATCCACCCTCCGACCTCTTCTTCAGACACCAATAACACCATTTACATGATCTCTACTTCCAGTAGTCCTTCCTCCTCATTGACCATGGAAGATCCTCCTGATATATCCTGGGACAGCTTTCATGATGACAAAGAGATTCTAGAAATCGCAACCAGTTGTACCACATTTCACTTATTCCACATTGTGGAATCGGTTCTTATCATTGAATTCCAAATTTTGTCAGTCCTCCTTTCCGTCAAACTTCATTAGAAGAAATTTGGGGTCTAATATCGGCCTTAGAAGAAAATGAGCCAACAATAAATTCTTCTGAGTTGGAATTCAAGAACCAATAGAATTTCAATAAAATGATTCATCGGCTAATAGACTTCCAAAGTCCCATGGTGCCCTTTGTGTCACATTGCGAAAAACCCCACT
This sequence comes from Pseudotsuga menziesii, assembly GCA_001517045.1. NCBI lineage: Eukaryota > Viridiplantae > Streptophyta > Pinopsida > Pinales > Pinaceae > Pseudotsuga > Pseudotsuga menziesii. The sequence goes on along the minus strand of LPNX010352668.1, from coordinate 373,998 downwards.
ACCAGAGCTGCTTTTAAGTACATTATTGTTGACGATTTAGCCCAGTATCCCTTGGCCATGTCCACTCTAGAAGTCCTCAAAACTTTTCCTTTGCAACAAAAATATTTGTTATCCGTGTTAAGTGTTTTCGATCCCTCTGATTCCTGGTTGATTACTTTCGAATTGGATCAAGGAGAACCCCAGATGCCATCATCCATAGCCTTCTAGGTTCCGGTCACTACTTGGAATTTTGTCATTCATTGATGCATCATCGATGAGGGAGAATCCACCTGTGTTATGTCAACCTTTGTTTGGCAGAAACTTGGATCCCCAACCCTTCAACCTTCCAAGACCTCCTTCATGCCTACGATGGTCATGTTGCTCAACCCCAAGGTGTCCTCATGAATTTCTGTGTTGAGTTAGCCGAAAAAACTGTGTTGATTGACATTGAGGTTATCAACATCCAACTTGATTACAACTTCCTCCTTGGACATAGTTATATGTATGTAATGCGAATCATTTCCTCTACCATATTTCGACTCTTGATGTTCCCCCATGATGGGAATATCGTGACCATCGGATAATTGACGTATTATGATCCAAAGGGACTAGCTACACCGGAACATGTCCTCCCTACTATCGACACTTCCATTGACAATGTGTCCATACCTTCCATGTATGATTTCGGCCTAGGATTATTTACCAACCCTCCTTTGTCGAATGCATTTTTGTCCTTACCCTTTCCCCCATCACCAACTAACATATCGGATTTGTGCACTATCATGTCCAGTAACATTTTGACCTCCTCACAACCTCAGTCGCAAGCTCAACCGCATACCTCGAGGAATTATTGGGGTCCATTCCCCATACACATGATGCCTTTCCTTTTTCCACCTTTTTCGAATTGTGAGAAATCCCATCATGACTACTCTCAGCCTTCCACGCTTCACTTTGGGTATTCTCGTGTGGTACCTGGATCCACCCACCCATCCTCCAAATCCACAGATCGTGTCGATTCCCATCCAACCTATTGAGATGATGCATGGGGACTTCACTTGTTGGCCAATATCCTATCACGTTAGTTCATATTGTGGGTTTTAAAATTATCAAAAATCGAACCAATATATTGCAGGTATTGGGGGGATGAGGGGTTTAAGGTGGCGGTGGGTAGGGTGGTTTATAAGGATTGAGGTATAAAAAGAAATGGGGAGGAGGTTTTAAGTATTGGGAGGGGATTTCAACAAAAAGAGTTTGGGTCAATATCTCTCGAAATTAAGGGTATTCTTTAATATCCCATGATCGCACAAGCTATCTGAGAGGTTCACTAAGTGAAGTCCCCGTGAGATGATGTGACACCCACCTCCTGGTACAACAATTAATGCTTCTGTCTCTACTCCTACACCCCATCCTCCTATGAAGACTGGGGGAAATACACCCAAAGCAACAACAACACCATGTCCTCCTCCTACATGTGCTTTATGTGATGTGAAAGGCCATGTGGCATAGAATTTTCCTGATTTTCCTATCCTTGGCACCCACATGCACACTTTAGTCAAACCGATGACGCTTGATTTTTCAACCTACCAACCATACCTGTGGTTAAAAAAAATTGCTTTGAACCGACCACCCATGAGCAGTTTGTGCCCTATATGATCATTATTCACATCATTTCCCAAAATTTCTGGAGTACTAGTCACTCCTCTGTGACCTTTGCAAGCAGTCTCGTGAGTCCAAAATCATCATCCTTTTGGTGATCCACCCTCCGACCTCTTCTTTGGACACCAATAACACCATTTACACGATCTCTACTTCCAGTAGTCCTTCCTCCTCATCGACCATGGAAGATCCTCCTGATATATCCTGGGACAACTTTCATTATGACAAAGAGATTCTAGAAATCACAACCAGTTGTACCGCATTTCACTTATTCCACATTGTAAAATCGGTTCTTCTCATTGAATTCTAGATTTTGTCAGTCCTCCTTTCCGTCAAACTTCATTAGAAGAAATTTGGGGTCTAATATCGGCCTTAGAAGAAAATGAGCCAATAATAAATTATTCTGAGTTGGAATTCAAGAACCAATAGAATTTCAATAAAATGATTCATTAGCTAATAGAATTCCAAAGTCCCGTGGTTCCCTTTGCGTCACATCGCGAAAAACCCCACTAGCAGAGATTCTTTTAAGTATAGTATTGTTGACGATTTGGCCCAGTATCCCTTGGCCATGTCCACTCTAGAAGTCCTCAAAACGTTTCCTTTACAACAAAAATATTTGTTATCCGTGTTAAGTGTTTTCGATCCCTATGATTCCTAGTTGATTACTTTTGAATTGGATCAATAATAACCCTATATGCCATCATCCATAGCCTTCCAGGTTCCGGTCACTATTTGGAATTTGGTCGTTCATTGATGGATCATCGATGAGGAAGAATCCACCTATGTTATGTCAACCTTTGTTTGGTAGAAACTTGGATCCCCAACCCTTCAACCTTCCAAGACCTCCTTCATGCCTACGATGGTCGTGTTGCTCCCCAAGGTGTCCTCATGAATTTCCGTGTTGAGTTAGCTTGAAAAACTGTGTTGATTGACATTGAGGTTGTCAACGTCCAACTTGATTACAACTTCCTCCTTAGACGTAGTTATATGTATGTAATGCGAGTCATTTCCTCTACCATCTTTCGACTCTTTATGTTCCCCCATGATGGGAATATCGTTACCATCGGCTAATTAACGTATTATGATCCAAAGGGACTAGCTACACCAAAACATGTCCTCCCTACTATCGACACTTCCATTGACAACGTGTCCATACCTTCCTTGTATGATTTCAGCCTGGGATTATTTACCAACCCTCCTTTGTCGAATGCATTTTTGTCCTTACCCCTTCCCCATCACCAACTGACATATCGGATTTGTGCACTATCATGTCCGATAACATTCTGACCTCCTCACAACCTCAGTCGCAAGCTCAACCGCAGACCTCAAGGAATTATTGGGGTCCATTCCCCATACACACGATGGCTTTCTTTTTTCCACCTTTCGGAATTGTGAGAAATCCCATCATGACTACTCTCAGCCTTCCATGCTTCACTTTGGGTATTCTCGTGTGGTACTTGGATCCACCCACCCCTCCTTCGAATCCACAGATCGTGCTGACTCCCATCCAACCTATTAAGATGATGCACGGGGGCTTCACTTGTTGGCCAATATCCTATCACGTTAGTTCATATTGTGGGTTTTAAAATTATAAAAAATCAAACCAATATATTGCAGGTATTGGGGGGATGAGGGGTTTAAGGTGGGGGTGGGTAGGGTGGTTTATAAGGATTGAGGTATAAAAAGGGGTGGGGATTTCAACAAAAAGAGTTTGGGTCAATATCTCTTGAAATTAAGGGTATTCTTTAATATCCCACGATCGCACGGGCTATGTGAGAGGTTCACTAAGTGAAGTCCTCATGAGATGATGTGACACCCACCTCTTGGTACAATAGTTAATGCTTCTGTCTCTACTCCTGCCCACCCTCCTCCTACGAAGACTGGGGGAAATACACCCAAAGCAACAACAACACCATGTCCTCCTCCTACATGTGCTTTATGTGATGTGAAAGGCCATGTGGCACAAAATTTTCCTGATTTTCATATCCTTCACACCCACATGCACACTTTAGTTGAAACCGATGACGCTCGAGTTGTCAACCTACCAACCATACCTGCAGTTAAAAACAAATCTCTTTGAACTGACCACCCATGAGCAATTTGTGCCCTATATGATCATTATTCACATCATTTCCCAAAATTTCTGGAGTACGAGTCACTCCTCTATGACCTTCGCAAGCAGTCTCGTGAGTCTGAAATCATCATCCTTTTGGTGATCCACCCTTCAACCTCTTTTTTGGACACCAATAACACCATTTACATGATCTCTACTTCCAGTAGTCCTTCCTCCTCATCGACCATGGAAGATCCTCCTGATATATCCTGGGACAACTTTCATGATGACAAAGAGATTCTAGAAATCGCAACCAGTTGTACCGCATTTCACTTATTCCACATTGTGGAATTAGTTCTTCTCATTGAATTCCAGATTTTGTCAGTCCTCCTTTCCATCAAACTTCATTAGAAGAAATTTGGGGTCTAATGGCCTTAGAAGAAAATGAGCCAACAATAAATTCTTCTGAGTTGGAATTCAAGAACCAATAGAATTTCAATAAAATGATTCAACCATAATGGTTGACTTGACATATTTGTCATAAAAAAAACTATTTTTTTTGTTCGTATTTGAACATATATCCATGTGTTTTTACCCAAATTTCAAATGGGAGGGCTCGTTGGATGTGGAATTTAATTCTGCATCCAACGAGCCGTCCCATTTGAAATTTGAGTAAAAAGAAAGGGAGATATGCTCAAATACGAACAAAAGAATAGTTTTTTTATGACAAATATGTCAAGTCAACCATTATGGTTGACTCATTTTATTGAAATTCTATTGGTTCTTGAATTCCAACTCACAATCCAATGAGTACCTACACTGCATACATTTTACAGACCCCGCTACCCCAAAAACATGAAATACTTGAAAAAATGTGATGATGACATCATCATCACATTTTTCAGGTATTTCATGTTTTTGGGGTAGAGGGGTCCGTCAAAAGTATTCAATGTGGGTAATCATTGGATGCGGAATTAAATTTCGCACCCAATGAGCCCTCTCGTTCGAAATTTGAGTAACAACAGAGGGAGATATGTTAAAAGTACAAACAAAAAAGTAGTTTTTTTATTTCTTCCTCCAAAATTAATAAATATTATTTTATTATTTTAGCTATTATTTTCCTTAGGAGGCCCATTTTAGACCTCAAATTTCCTCTAATCCTACCTAATACTTCATCGTTAGAAAAACGCTTGTTTATGCTTGAACAAACCGATAATGACCATCATGCTGCTCTCCAAATTATTGAAGCAACTAAGATTTGGTCGAAGTCCCATTATGATTTCAAGGTCCACCCACGCACCTTTAGTGAGGGGGACCTTGTCCTTTTCCATGACCAAGCCCATGATAAGACTGGAAAAGGGAAGTTCGAATCCATGTGGCATGACCCTTTTGTCATCCATCGATGTCTTACAAAGAGGGCATATCTCTTCACTGACTCTAATGGTCACCTCTTGAAGAATCCCTGCAATGGGCTCTACCTCAATAGGTTCTATGCCTGAATTTGCTCATTATGCATACCCTTATATCATAGTTTTTCTTTCTTGTTTTAGATCATTTTTACCACGAGTTGGTGATCCCCTCTAATAGTCGCTCCACATCTAGCCGTAGTGTGTCCAATGTCACACTCTGCTGCCTCCTCTTCCCATGAGCACGTGGATCTAACCCCTCCATCCTTCCACTACACCGCTGGTACCCTGCTAGAGGGAATAGTCCCAAGTTTGCACATGCACACATTATGTCGCTAGTATCTATCACACACATGATCTAGCTACCACTACGCTAGTAAACTATATATGACTGAAACCACGAATAGTCATGTATATGTATCGTCAGGTCCTGAGACTTGTCCTGGAGGTTAAGGCATCTCCAAATCTCCCCGGTAGTCCATCCCCATGTATAATAGTCCTCTATGATGATAGGAAGTTTCTGCCCTTACGCAAAAATATCCCATGTGAAAAAACAACCTTCTAAATTGCCTCCCTCCCTACTTTTTTATGGGCCATTTTCCAGAGTTACCTTGTACGAAAAAGAGACCGCACTATAATCTTCTTCTTGTTTTCAGACTCTCTAAATATGAAAACACCATCAAGCATTACCATATCGGTATCGACAAAAATCCACAAGATAATATAATACTAAGCATACTTCTATCCCTTCTTCGAGCTGCTAAAACTATGAAGCAGGCCCAAATGGTGCCCCCACATATTACATATGGTCTAACATTATAGCAGCATTCCCCCATTGGGTCGAATTTGTTTAGAGTACTCTGCGACGAGTCTCCATTGGATCAACTAGATATCACTAATCTAGTTACGTCCCCAATTATCTGCCATTGCAGTTATCTTCTCGGTTTTACCGCTATGATCCCATCCCCATGAGTCAGTATCATCTACTTCCAGGTCAGCCCTACTGTCATACTTTGAACAAAGGAATTTTGAGTCCCCCATACTCCCCCTACCCCTGTTCCTCATTCAGACTCTTAGTCCCCTTACTATTCCATATATATGGTTGTCCCCCTCACGTTTCTATTAAGGAAACCTTATTTCCTTGGTAGTTCTAGGTCTCCCTCTATCGACGTCAACACATCTATTCTAGAGGATAGACCCAGAGGTCCCTGTATCCTGGTTTCATCCACCCCATTGGTGAGTTCCTCGGACCACTTGAAAGGAATCCTTAGTGTATTTCGGGCTGGTTGTGTATCACGTGCTTGAATTCAACTCCATATTGCATTGTTGATATCTGTACAGGGCATTGGTTCCTTCATTATTTATTAGAATACCTTGGTTGTCACTTGACTCTAGCACATTGGCAAGTCTATTATGGGACCCATACAGTTTCATGTCGCTTGTGATTTTCGGGTTGCGTTGGCGACAGTATTCAGAATCCCCTCAGTTTCATGCTTTCGTGTATCTACATGTACATGATGTTTTTTATTGTACCTTATAAATTTTGACTCTTAGTCATTGAGTCCATACATTTGTGTACACCTCCATATTCAATAGAGCATTAGCTATTGTGATATTGCATTCCATGAGAATGCCATTGTTCCTATACTGTACCAATTCTTTAGATCAGTATGTGTATTCATCCTCCCATTGAGGCCACCATTCTATACTACCATTTGTATATATGTATTGATCAGTTCCCATTGTTTGAGCCTTGATCCCCATTTTGTATTGAGACATTGTTATGAGCATGGGTATCCGGCCTCGTCCGTGTACATGTTTGATATTATATGTACCTCATCATTTTTTTTGAAGAAATGCAAACCAAAATCTACTGCAGTTTGAATGAGGAGACTCCAATCCTCTGCGGTCCTCTCTAGTCTCTCCACCATTATCACCATTTCTCCCTTGATCCTATGATGTCTATTGGTCATATGATGAGCTCCTGCCCTCGCACATCAGGGGGAAATCTGTTAAAACAAAAAAATGTTCACCTAGATCTCTATGGTCCAAACCATAATTATATATCATATTCCCACAATTATTCCCTTCATTTTGACCTTCACAATTAAATTCCACCAAATTTGGTCCAAAACATTATTATTCCTTCCTCCATAAATAAATTGAAGTTGAGAATTTATCGTGACTTATCCCCACTCTCTCCAAAAAGGACAAAAAAACTCTAAAATGAGAAGGGTACAAAACCATGCATAATAAAGTAACATGGGTCAAAAAGCCTTTGATCATCCTATAAATACATTGTGAAGGTCTCACCACAAAAACGTTTTGTCATTCATTCATAAGATTCCTTAATTCAGAAACTTTTCACCTTTTGCCATTATTCCCATAATCTTTCCATATTATTCCCATGGTGTATGTTGAGTTTGCTCCTTACCGACTTGGATCCATTCCTCCTTTTGTGACAACCATTAGTGGAGACGACTGGTGAACAAGACTGTGGAGTCGGTGGACCATTTCCTTAAACAGCTACAGTGGCCCATATTGAAAGGTATGCTTGATCTTTTTGAAGATGGTCATCTACGCAGTAGCAAATTGAGTAAAGAGAAGTTGCATTCAGAAATTAGAGATCTCGACGTTTCGATCCCTACTCTGGGATCATCATCAGGAGACAATTAGAAGCGTGAGGAAATGTGTAAGATGCCCGAGCAGTTAA
>LPNX010352668.1:338420-366041 GCA_001517045.1 Pseudotsuga menziesii | reverse complement strand
ATATATATAATAAAAAATATTTTTATTGTTATCATTTGTTATTGCAAGCCGAAGTTGAGATGTCATTCGCACCATGAACTCTACCCTATGATCTCACTGATTTAGGGTAGGTGCTTTTACACGTAGTAGGGGAGAAATCCATACTACAATATGTTAGTTAGTATTGTTGAGGGTTGGGTATTCCTTGATCTTTAGATGATGGTAGTAAGTTACTAAGTACCCTTCCCTATACTTCATTGGTGAAACTAATGTAAACATAAATATAATGATATGAAATCTTGACGGGTCAACTGTTAAATAACTAATAATATTAAAGTAATTATATTGTATATATATGTTTTCTCTTTATGCAGGGGGGAAACACTATTATTAGTTAGCAGGTATGCATAGGCGGGATGAGGTTTCTTTATAGTAAATATATGATTTACGCATACACTGGCTACACATGCACACTTTGCACATGTATTCTAGTTATGGATAATTTTAGGGGTTATATATAGCCCATGGGCTATATTAACAGAGTTACAAAAATTTAGTGGGCTATTTTCTTATATGGAAAGGGTTTTTTCAGCTATAATGTATTCTCCCATTTTTATTAGAAAAAAAATAAATCCAATATGAATAGCCTCTCATATATTAATGAGGAAAATGAAAAAAGTATTTTTGCCCTAGCAAAATCTCCCTCCAGTCTATCTTTCACCCCCAATTTCTAGAGAAAATTTAGTGAAATAACTCTTTCGCCCACAATTTTTAGTAATGTTGGCTCACAAGGGTTATTTATCCCTCCATTTACCTTTTAATTTAGGCATATGGTTGCATTTTCCTGTATTTTTAGTCAATTTCATGTGACACCTTCTTTCAACTCTTGATTTCCAGTATTGGAGGGAAAATAAGGAGTTATTTTTTCTATATAAAGGCTAATGTGATTCATGGTTCACCCACATCATATTTTTGCGGGGTGAAGGTCCCAGTTGATGTGATTCCACTTTTCATTCTTAGTTTTCTCGACATTTTAATCTTCACGTAACATCTCCATTGTCGAAAGCTCAAGTCTTGAAGGGGCATGCTGCACATGCAATTTATCAGAGAATACAAAGTCACATCATGCTTTTTATCAGAGAATACATAGTATGCTTTGTATCAAAATTTTGTCAAATAATACATGTTATGCTTTTTATCAAAATTTGTATGCTTTTTATCCACAGTTATAATAGATTATTATACTGTAAATTTACCTATTATCATGGTTTTTATCATGGATTTTTTTTAGGCCTATTGAATTTTAGGGAAATCTGATTCAATAGGGCTCATTTGGTGTTTTTATGGTTTTATTCTATCCTAGGAGTATTGGTTCTTTTAAAGGGTCATAGAATTCAAAATATATTATTTATTTTATGCCTTTTCATGTTTAAGCTATCGACTAACATTTATATGTTTTTAGTGGATTCTACTCATGATGGAGAGACGCCACATGGTTTTTATATATTCAAAATGAATTTGACCCAATTGTTTAAAACGTGATTTTATTAGGATCTTGCTCTGCAATTATTATTGGATCTAAGGATTTAATGATTGTATATGTTCATGTTTTATGTAAGTTATTGTTGATGTTTGGGATGTTTGTAATATAAATGAATGCACATTGATTATAATGGAGGGGCTACAGTGGAAAGGTCATTATTTTGGATTCCTTCTTGTAGAGTTGTACAAAGTGTACTGGTAGATTCTATTGTTTGTATTTTGAATTCCGTGGTGGTAGATTTTTCATTCATCTTGAAAAGTTTGTCAATTTTATTTGTGGCCTAAATTTGTTGGGTTCGGTACTTGTTTTTATGATTTTTTTTTTGTAAGGGTCATTCAAAAGTAAAATGTGCTTTGGTGATTTGTTTTAATGTGTAACTACTATCATCATCTAGAAATGGATCTAGTTATGTTTGATAAATATATGATTTATTTGAATCACAATACTTCATTTCCATCATGATTGTATATAATATGTATAGGGCATGTTTGACCTGAGATGTAGGCATTATTCTATTCGATATTTTGTCTTTTGCATTCAATGAGGGTGATAAAACAATTTCACCATATTTTGCATGCTTTCAAAAATTTCAATAACATGGATACAAACACTTCCTTAGTTTATCTAAAAAAAATAGTCTTTAACAGAGTAATTCTAATGATATGAGTGATTATGTATTAATATTCTTTCTATTCTTTTTAGTGTGTGTTCTTTTTTATAATAACGATTGCAAGTTTATAACTCTAAAAATTATAAATCAAATGGCATAATTCATATTTTGATTCTCAACAAAAGAAAGGAAAAAGTTACATTCGTATCTATAAACAGATAAGTAGGTTATCTTTTTCTTAAAGGGTAGCTTAAAAATGAGATGCTCAGAAAATAAGATAATTGAGAATTCATACACTATATTAAGTTTGTGGGTCTCGATAATACTCCACTTTGTAATAATGGTTCGTGGGTGCCATAATCACTCCATAGTGTAAAGTGTTCACATCTATCAATTTGTCGATATGTCGAGATTTGGGTCCCCACATGTCCACTGGACCATTAAGGGATAAGATAAAAAATGGATTGCCCACTTTTCTTGAATCTAGTTAGTGTAGTTGTGTTTCACCAACACCTCCAGTTGTTAGCGACCCAATACTGCTTGTGAAATGTATAAATAAATATCTCCTCTCCTCATTCATGCATTTGTTCATTTGAGGGTCTAGGAGTTGAGAAATTCAAGCTCTGGTATATGCTCTTCCATTGCACTACTTTAGTAATATGCAGAATCAAATCTGATTCTTCCTAGCAAAAGATTCACAAACACATTACAAATTTTTAAAATTTGATTAAATATCTTCCAAGTTTTTACAATATTTTATAATTTAGTGAAATATTTGCCAATGTTTTACAATATATTATAGTTTAGAGAGAGATTCACCAATATTTTACAACATTATATAATAGAATGAAATCTTAGCCAAAAAATTATATATACATATTATATTATTAATAAAATAGCCTTCAAATTTTCTTATATATTAGGGAGATTCACCCATTTATTATACATATAAATTTTGGGGGTGTTCCTAAAATTATCCATGATGCTAGTATCGATGTATGAATATTAGACATGTTAAATAATTGTATAAGTCGTTATGAATAACCAAGTTAATAGTGCGATGATCCAATAAAGATAATGAGCATTTAAATTGTTAAGTATGTGTGAACATTGTAATAATCAATTGATTAAGTATCTTCAATTAGAATAGTCGTAAGGAAATTATCGTGAATAAAGTATAAAATAATGTTCCATATGCATAGTAGAATTGTACCGTTTAATAGTTATCACGATTGTTTAAAACCCTTAAGGGTGCTTGATTACAAATACAAGGATGTTGCATTGGTACTAGGGTACTTATCAAATAAAGAAATAAATATTATTTTTAAATTATTTAACACTAATTATTATAATTATTTAATTAATGTTAATGATGATAGAATTGTCGTTTACCATATTATATAACAGAGAAACTCAATTATTATAAGGATTATGTAGTAAAGCAATTATTCAAAGTATTAATCAAATCAATTGTAAACTAAAATTATAAATAAATAAAAAAGATATTTAAAACATGAGATATGATGGCATTAAAGTAATAAGTGTTGTTAATTTAATGCCATGTAAGGCAATTAACCCAGATGGGTAGTACATTTAATACTCACCATTACCAACTTGAAAATTCAACACTACTAACTATATCATTGTTATTTTTATCCAAACATATTTCATGCTAAAATAGTGAGTGAGTCTGGTAATTAACCCACCATCGCATGGAAATCCCAAGAGAATATATCAAATAATTACTAATTAATGTGTATCCAACTCACCCAAATAAATTAAAAATGACATTTATTCCATTTAACTATTCGAGAAAATAGGTACCTAAAAGTACATTATTTTTTGAGGGAAATAAATGTTTTGGGGGTGGGAGTGAGTTTAAGGGGGCGGTGGTGTAAGCCCAAAGTCTTTTTGAGAGGAGGAAATTATACAAGGAAGAGTGAGGGGAGGAGAAAGGGGTTGGATTATTTTATTTAGAAATTGGAAGGTAATGGTGGGAGAGTTATGAGTGGAGAAGGAAGTTGAGAACAAATGAAATACTTCTACAGGACTATTAGTTTGTAGGCCCAGGGGCTAGGAAATCTATTGATTTCCTAAGGTCAACACGATAATAGTTGGTTGATAGGGTGGTTCATCACTTTGGCGGTTGCTAAGTGGTCAAAAGAGAGATACTCTAGGAAAACTAAGCCATTTACAACCTGCTGGAAAACCAGGTATTCTACTTGTTAATATGAAAATTTTACTTTGTTTTATAATTTTTGTGGCTTAAATAATTGAATGTTGAAATTCACAATTTTATGCAAAAATTCCTAATTGTGATAGAAATTCTAGAATTCTATGATGTTATGATATGAATGTAGAAAACATAAACATTCGAAAAAAGTAAATATATCTTTTGATGTAAAACATAATGCATATTACTATTAATCATAGCTATGAATGAGCTTTTGTACATAGGATGAACCTTGTGGTTAGATCTAGTGCCCTCATAATAGAAGGGCACTACACTACGGGTGAGTACAAGCTAATGATGGTCTCCTTTTGCACATTAGATGCAACAAAATTGAAAAGTAGACATCCTTCATCTTACATGGGTATTTTGACCTTCCTACGTAATGGATATTGCTTCTAGTAAAAAATATGAAATGTAGGAAATTGAATTAATTTTCCAAATATATAAATTGTATTTATTGAAATTGTTCACAACTAACTCATTTTTTATTTTTTCTAACATCGACATTTTATTTCTTCAACAAATGATAAGGTGCATGTCCATGTTAGTGTAGCCTTTGAATGCCTAAATCATTGGAATCAACATGCGAAAATTGTCAAATATGTAGATAACAAATAGGACTAGTGCAACACTATTTTCCAAAATAAAATTAGTCCTTTAAAATTTCTTTAAAATTCTCTAAGTGAGTACAGCTCGAAATTAGTATGCCAAGTGTTAGTGTAGCTTTTTAAGGTCTTAATGTAATGATGATGGATTGGAAATTAGTCAGTAGAGGTCAGTGTCTAGTAGTGTGACATTTTTTTTTTATGAAATGGTTGAAAAAAAAAAAGTTATGGCATAAGCATGATTAGTTTTCTAAAAATCCAGTTGCATCTAAAAGGTCCAACAACTTCATGCACTCACCCCTACCTAATCCTCTGATATTGAAGGAGAAAAGATTCATTGATTAACCTTAGAGGGGGTTGCATCATCTTTAAGATGCCCAAGATCAGAAGTAGAAGGAACCCTTAAGTCATCAAGCCCTCTTTGAAAAAGAGAACCAACCCTAGGATTATTGAACGATGATCAATGCTAGTACCCTAGGATTTCAAGGGAGTGTGAGACTTAAGTGGCGGGGACACTAATGTGACAAGCTTATTAGCCTCACCTCCTCCATTGTAGGTATACATACACCTACTGAGAAACCCTGATCCATAGAGAAAAGAGAAACAAACTAACAAAAAATTCGAGAAAACCTAAAAAAGACAAAAGCAAAGGTGTGCATAAAAACAAGAACTTCACACTTTTTAGGTTGGTTGGTACTAGGCCAGCCCAAACGCTGGCTTAACTCGAGACACATTTGGCATAGGATTTCATCCATAGTAGAGCTCCATTCAATCCACCCGACGCTCCAAGACGATGGTGTGTGGAGCTAAATAACGTACAGGGGTTGGTCCACGAAATTACCCTCATGGGCTGATGTCATGAAGGCATGCATATGGTGAAGGTGAAGATCAATACACTATCGATAATATTGCTTTTATTTGACCTAGTTTTTAAAATATTTGTCAATGATGACTATCATGAAGTAAAAATAAATCTGTTGATAACATTTTCACTACCATGGTGAAAGTTAAAGCACATTCCTTGAATGCAGTGAAAGTTAAAGCAGAAAATGTTATCAGGTATCACTCATTATTATGTCAATAGTGGATCAACAAGATTACCTTGAGCTTAAAAAGTATACATTCGGGATTCATTTCATGGTCATCATATCTTGTTGTGCTTAAATACATCTTGATTAAGATTTAAATAAGTTTCAGTTAAGTGGAGGTTAGAAAAAGGGGTAACAATTTGTTTTTTTGTTCCTTTCATATTATTTTTTGCTTTTTTACTTATTAAATAGTATTTTTTTTATGTTTATATTAAAATTAATTTAATATTTATGTTATATAATAAATAAATAACTTATATGAATAACGATTAAAAAATAAACTAATATTATTTTAATATAAAATTATATATTTTAACATTTATTTAATCGCCAACCAACTAAGTGACTGACTACCTCCATAAAATATTGTTTACTAACTTTATCAATTTTATTGATAATTACCCATTGCAATTGCGTAGCCTCCACATTGTTTTCTGAATTTATCAGCTTTACTAATAACTACCAAAGGCAATTCCTTTGTCTCATAATGATAAAAAAAAAATGAAAGAGATTATAAAAACATACGGCCTATCTCATGAGCAAAAAAAAATGAAAGACAGATTATAAAAATATACAGCCACATTTCCCACTTACCTTTATTTATGTATATCTATTCATTTGATCTCGTATCTCTCTGCCTCTCCCTGTCTTTCTGTCTCATACCTCACAGAAACAATAACAGGAATTTTAATAAGCATGATGTAACTACCCATTATATTTCGTATAATGACTATGCGTAGGTCACTTTACATATTTAACAGTAATTCTCATAGCCATGATGTAACTAGCTACTATATTTCCAATATATACGTGAAAGAAAAAAAGTGCCGTTTTGTTGGGTTGTATAATTATTAAGTTACCAACAGCCATAATAAGAAAAATAGAGCGGCATTTTGAGGGGTTGTATAATAGGCAGTCATGGTTTTTTTTTTAAGAGTTGTATAATTCACACTCATATACTTTGATTGCTTTTTTTAGAAAGTGAGTGAGTTATTTTAATTCACAACGCTTTTTAAGGGTTGTATTTTTCTATTGTTTTTGAGGGTTGTAAATTTGGTTTTAGGTGATTTTATTTTGGAAATAAGTTATTTGAGTTTATAAGCATTCATGTGATTGACATATATGATTTTTATTTTAAATGATTTTTTATTTGTTAAATTTAAAATTTTTATATTTTCAAAGTTTAATTTTATTAATTTAAATAATTTGGAAATTTTAAATTGTTTTAAAATGAAGTTAAAACTAACTACACCTTAAGCGTTATTGGTGTAAAGATACCATAGTTTGGTTAAATCATTGGGGCATTAATGAAAACGACATTTTGCAGAACATTGATAATGTCAAAAATATTATTACTTTTAAGTTTAAAAAGAAATTCTAGTGTGAGGAAAATTTAACTGTTAAGAGAAAATGAAGATACTATAAGGGGGTCATTAATCCTAACTTGGAAGATTAGAAGTATCTCTTGTAATAAATAGCTCATGGAAGAAAATTAGTATAGCCAAGATTAGAACGAACTCTGGTGAACTCCATAGAGAAACACAGGGTTGGTCTATTCTTAAAACTACATGGGTGGAAAGGGTTTTTCATCTATGTGATTCTATGAGTGTTGAGGATGAACATCACTTTCTCTTAGAGTTCCTTGCTTACATCCACATTAGATCTGATTTTCATAGTATTTGCTACAATACAAACTTTTATAACCTCCTAACTTGCCAAAACTATAGTGAGCTTGGAAAGCTTTTTGGAAATCTTTTTGAGCACATGAACAAAATTTTAAAGTAAACCAAGTATTATCCTTCTTAAGGTAAGTCATCGTCGTCGCCAAGTATTATCCTTCTTAAGGTAAGTCGTCGTCGTCGTCTCCGTCATCGTTGTTGTCATCATCATCATCATCATCGATTTATTTTATTTATTTATTAAATTATAAAATTTCAAATTTAAGAATTCAATAAAAAAAAGTTATATATAAAATTATGTGAATTTAGAAGATTTTGAGGAAATTGAAGGGAGTTAGGCAATGGAGCAAGGGTTTTGAAGGAATGGGAAAAAAAGTGCATGGAAGTGTTGTGTGAGTTCTGCTTGGGGTGGGGGCTGCAACTTCCCCCGAGCATCCATGGTAACAGTAACCTCCCAGAGCCATGCTCTTGAGGGGAGCAGAGGCGCTAATGGGGATCCTAATGGTGGGTGAGATGGGCCTGGCATGGGGAGGAGATCGGGTTAGGGAGGTTGTCTCCCAAAGGCCCAAAAGATCCCATCGATCCATATCCAATCGGAAATGATTCGGGGGAAAATTGAGACATGGATATAAAAGGCCCTCATCCGAAAAAATTGTGGGGGCTTGGCCGAGAGAAAGAGATATGGTGCGATGGATCTAGGGAACCTCTAAACCTAAGGGCCACTATGATCTCCAGCTAGGAGCAAAGGGGTTTTTTACCATAGTCTTTATCAACCAGTAAGATAGAGACAGAGTCCTGGAGGGAGGGCCTTACTTCTTTTTCTCATAGGGGCTCTACCTGAGACCCTAAAAGGAGTGATTCAACTTGGAAACTAAGGACCTGACAGTCACCCCGGTGTGGATCAGATTGGTTGGCCTCCCAGGAGTGTACTGGGATATGGAAATTTTGAGAGACATTGGTAACTCGATAGGGGAATTCGTCAAGGTAGCCGAACAAACCAAGAACCAGAGGTATACGACTTATGCCTGCATCTGCATCTAAATGGAATTATCTAAGGACCTCCCGGAGGTAGTAAGCTTGAACTGGGAGGATGAGGAATGAATCCAACAGATTGAATATGAGAAGCTCCCTTTCCGCTGTAGGATTTGTCATAAATATGGTCATTTTGGGAGAAAATTCCCAAAAGGGGCCCAAGAGCAGCTAGCCTCAAGTCACGAAGGGGACAAGAAGCAGGACAATGATGGATTCACACAGGTTAAGAGAAGGAGACGAGGGGGGACAAGAATGTACAACTTCCAGGAGAAACTCAAGTCCCTAAAAGCCAAGTTACGGATGTGGAACAAAGAGGTCTTTGATAACATATTGAGGACAAAAAGAGACTCATCAAGGACATTGACCTAATCCATTAGAAAGGTATGGAAACTGGATGGGACATGGAGATGAAAGAGAAGGAGAAGGATCTACTCAGCCAACTGGATGCAAGAGAAAAGCAGGAAGAGATATACTAGAGGCAGAAATACAAGGTCAAATGGGTTTAGGAAGGAGATAAAAACTCTAAATTCTTCCATAACTCTGTGGTCCACAATAGACTAGGCTCGAAGAACCACAGAATCAAAAGAGCAGATGGGTACCAGGTGGAGACTAGGGAAGAAATTGAGGAAGAGCTAATCAGCTACTTCAAAGGGATAATGGTTGAGGGTGACAATGACTAGGATCAAGACAATGCTCGGATCACTGCTCTCATCCCCAAGACTATAACCAGGGATGACAATGAGATTCTCAATAAACCTATCTCCATGCAGGAGGTGGAGGAAGCGGTAAGACAGATGGCCCAAGGGAAGGCCCCCAGTGTGAATGGCTTCACAACCAACTTCTTCCACTTTTTCTGGGACATGATCAAGGATGAGGTTTGGGAAATTGTTGAGGAATCAAGATGCAAGCGAGGGGTTCTCAAATCCTTCAATGCAACCTTTCTCTCCTTGATCCCAAAAGGGGAGGGTGCAGATTCACTAGGCAAGTTCATACCTATAACCCTCTACAATGTGATATATAAAATTATCTCCAAAGATGGCATCATTGTTTTCCATGAGACAATCCACTCTCTAAAATGGGAAAAAAGGCCTGGAATGCTCATTAAGCTTGATATCACCAAGGCCTATGATAAGATAAGCTGGAAATATATGGAGAAGATGCTCAGAGCATATGGTTTTAGCATGGAATGGGTGGAATGGGTCATGGCGTTGGTTACTACACCCTTCTTCTCCATCTTACTGAATGGATCCCAGACCAAGTTCTTCAAGCCTTCTTGTGGGATCAGGAAGGGCGATCTGCTTTCACCTTTTCTCTTTATCCTAATGGTGGAGGGCCTAAGTAAACTCATCCAAACCTAGGCAGGAGGAGGAGAAATCAGGGGTATTTCCCTTCATGAATGTATGGAGAAACAAACTCACTAGCAATTCGTGGATGACACTATGCTTATGGGGTACCCTTCAGTCCAAGAAGCTTGTGCTTTCAAAAATATTTTAACGCTCTTTGCAAAAGCATCTGGGCTAGCACTCAATGTTGAGAAATATCATGTATTTTTCTTAAACACGTCCCCCATCATCCAAAGGAATATTGTCATAATTTTGGGTTTTACCAAGGGATCCTTCCCTTCCAAGTATCTTGGAGTTCCATTGGGGCTGGGATCCATCAAGAGTGAATCTTGGAAGGATCTAATGGATAGGCTTAAGGGAAGACTCTCAAGCTGGGTTCTCAGGCCCCTTAACCTGCCAAGCAGGTTGAACCTGGTAAAATCGTTCCTCCAAGCCATGCCGGTCTATCGTTTCTCTGTTTTTTCAGCCCCAAAGTCTGTGATAAAGGAGATAAGGAGTATTCAATGAAATTTCCCATGGGGAGGTCGAGAAGCTAAAGCCAAGTTCTCTCTGGCTGGATGGGATAAAATTTTCTCCCCTAAAGACAGAGGTGGCTTGGGTCTTCATGATCCCGAAGTCATGGGTGAAATCTAGGGGGGCAAAATTTGGTGGAGGTGGTGCAACTATACGCAAGAACCATGGGCTAAGCTTTGGCACATTAAGTATGCTAGGGATCGGCCCAAGACCCATCTGATTCGATTTAATGAGGAACTACTAGGATCTCGTATTTAGACGAAGGCTCTGACGGGACGCAAGATTGATCAGGAGCATAGCTTCTGGGAGATAAAGGTGGGGAACGATGCTAATTTATGGGATGATTCATGGAACCAACTTCCCAAACTAGGGAATGACCCTCATTGTCAAAACATATGAGCTAAAGGGATTGATGAAGGCAAGATCAAAGTGTGTCACTACTGGGAGGAAAGAGCTCAGGGGGATCAACGACGATGGATGATTCAGTATAGGGGTGACGAGCAGATCTCAGAGGACGACCTTTGATACTTCAAGTATGTACTCTAGGAAAGGTGCATTCTGCATAAAGACAGGGAGGATACTCTTCAATGGGGTTACATCCAAAAAGGGTCCTTTACCATAAAAGAATCCTTCAATATCTGAATAAGGAGCAAGGAAGGGGAGGACGAAATTTGGACAAATATTTCGGAGACCAATCCCTGGCCAAATATTTCCACCTTATGTTGGATGGAGTTCAAGCGAAGAATCTTAACTGGGGAAAATCTGAGACATATAGGAATCCATGATCCCTCACAGTGCGCCCTTTTCTTATGTCAAGAGGAGAGCATGAACCATTTTCTCGATACATGTTCCTTTACTGTGATGCTATGGGATAGGGGTGTTTAGGCCTTCAGAAGGAGAAATCAATGTAGAGGTGATCTGAGCCAAACTTTAAGGGATTGGAATCCCAAATCTTTTAAAAATCACATCTTGCGGGATTTGTGGTAAGCCTTCCCAGGAACTATCACGTGGGTGCTTTGGAAGGAGAGAAATGGTCGAATATTTCGGGGAAAGAAGCAAACATTTGAGGAGGTATGGAGGACTCTAGCCATGAATATATTGGAAACCATACGCAACATGCAATGGAGTGAGGAAGATAAAGAGTTTACAGGACCAAAAAATGATCATTGTAAACAGGTGGGGGATGGACAAAGGAACTCTAGATGGTATGTGATGAAAAGTTAAAAGTTGCAGAGTCTCTAGCCCTAAATCCTAGGATCCCCCTCCTCGCATGGTTATCAAACTCAATTTTGATGGAGCGACGAAGGGAAACCCAAGCGCGGCCGACTAGTGCAGAGTTTCCATAAATTTGGACAGGGATATTCTTCAAAATTTTTATGGTTCCATATGGTTTGACACTAACACCTCTGTGTAAATCAAAGGTATGCTTCGGGTTCTCAGAATCATGCTCAAGGAAGGATGGCTCCCGACAATAGTCGAAGGGGAATCAAAATCCTAATCCATATGGAAAAGAAGCTCGCTAATGGGAAGAAAACCAAGAAGGTATCGTCCTTGGCACTTAGCTAGCAGGATGGAAATCCTACATAGATTGGTTATTGTACACCCGATAGTCTCCTTTCACCACGTCAGACAAGATGCGAATTGGGTAGCGAACATGCTGGAAAACATCGAAGCGAAGGGGAATAGGGTCCGTGTTGGAGGAGCTAGTTGGTGAGCCGACTAATTGGAGATTAGTTCAGCCACATAAAGCCATGTTGGTTGATCGAATCGATAGGTAGTTACTTGTAACCATTTGTAATCATATATATTAGGCTGTTGAGACAGATGAGAACTTGGTTTAGTTTTTGCATATGTATGGATCCTCATGTAATGCTATAATATAACCTGTTACTTCCTTATCTATTCATGTCTCTTGTGTCTGTTATGTTTACATGTTTCTATGTGTATTATTGGTAACCCTATGTTCTGTGAGATTACAACATTGGTGTCGTTGTTCGTAGTACATATGCGGACGTAATGACCATAAACAGATGATATCAGAACAAGAGATTAAGAACTGGTGGGATCGTAAGATAGCAAATTATTTGCAAAACTACGCAAGGAGAAACAAATTGACCATTGGTCAGGAAAGGAGAAACTCTTCACTAAAACACATGAGAAGTTTGTAGAGTTGGTACCTTAGCTTTTGAAAAAAATTCTGGATGAAAAATCCAGTAGCAACTAAAGACCAAGCGTTACTAGAGAAACGGATTCGAGGCAGACAAACAAACTTGTCAGAGTGGTTTGAAAAGATCACAGATGAATTCTACAAAGAACAAGCTATGGAGGAAAGAGTTTCGGTAGAAAGCATTGAGAAAAGGTTTTATACAGACCTCACCGAGAAATTCCTTTGCTCCTTACTGACCCTTTTGTTCAAATTCCTAATCGAGAAGGGAGTGGGCCATATTGTAGAGCCTCATCCATCACTATGCGAACTACCACCAAATTCCAATTGGGTGGAGAAAGAGAAGAAGTGGGAAAAATTTATTGTCAAAAGGGAGTGGGAGTACTTCCTAAGCAAATAAATAGAACTATCCGAGCTTTCTAAAGCATCGAGTAGGCAATGGATGGTCATGTGTCGAGGTAGATTAAAAAATATTCTAGTCAACTGAAGAAAATACCACCACCAGCAATGAAAAGTTGACCTAAAAAGGAAATTGAACGGACAGTGACACATAAAGGTACCTCAGACTTGCAGAAGTTAGAAAGAGAGAAGAGGCAGAAAATAAGGGAAGAAACAAGAGAGTAGTCTATAGCGCTGCAAAGAAGAATGACCACTAGGGTGAGAGAACAAGAAAGAAATCTGCCATAGTCGGGTCATGGCCGACATGAAGAAGGCGTGGACAAAGAGGCATCACCCATGGACGAAGACTTGTGGATAGAGCAACAAGAAGCTCTCCAACTAGGAATTCCCTAGGAGGTAAGACATCTGTCTCCAACGGATCTGAGTACCCGAATTCATGCCATTGTCGAAGAAGACATGCGACTAAGAGCTGGTGAGTTCGGTATATGGAGATGACTAGATGACGAAGTAAATCAGGATAATCATTTAGTAATCCATCGACCAGAGGAAGGAAATTGGGTAACACTTCAGGCATACCCGTCCAACCGAAGTATCAACTTGCTCTACCTGACACATGAAGGAACAACCCCCCTTCCAAACACATATTTGCAAAATTCAGAACAGTTGGACCTGTAGACACATCAGTGCAGTTGGACATCAATAGAAGGAGTCGACCGAAATCGACTGCTTATCGGAGAAGAAATGAAAAACAAAACAACTAGTAGGAACGACAGTTTCGTCGACAGCAGTTGTGAACAAAGCGATACGCAGAGTATCCCACTACCATCCCCACCACCATCTCCCTGAGGATACATCGACATCGACATGGGTCATAGATCAGCACATATCCCCCTCTATGAGGATGATGAAGACCCTAGACAACACTAGTTCGTCTGTGAGTCAATATGGGAGGCAAATCAAGTTACGGTCGAAGAATGACAGATGGCACAATACCTTGATGCTTTATGAAAAATAGCACTGACTTGGTATATGACGTATATCAAGAGAAATCCCCAAGCATCCAAATATGAAATTAAGGCACAATTCTTATCTTTATTTAAAACTCCAGATACAAAACATATGGCAACCAAAAAGCTGAAAACAACATCTCAGAAACCAGCAGAGTCTGGTTGGGAATATGAAAAATGATGGAAAGACCTCCTTAGCCAACTAGACTATGTAATTGACGAACAATTATTAATTCAGTGGTTTCTTGTAGGTCTATCACAGAAAATATGGCGGCACATAAGCTTGGAGACATTTAAAACATATGAAGATGCACTTACCAAATCTATGCAAGTAGAGATGGGTGAAGATTTCCCAGCATATCCCATCGATACCAGGCTAGAAGAACTGCTAGAAATCATGCAGAAATATTTGAAAGAGATGAACCTCAAGAATCAGGATGTATGGTGCACAAAATGCTCCACGGCGGACACACTAAAGATAACTGTCGACAAGACATAAGTCGACAGGATGTTCGTTTTGTTCATATGAAATGCTTCTACGACATTTACCAAGAACATGGACAACATACAACGAAAGATTGCCCATATAACATGAAAAATGGCAAAGCATCATGGTGCGCAATCTGTGAGGTAAAAAGTCACGCAACTGTTGACTTCCACTTAAACTTGAAGAATCAACAAAAATATCAAGCAGTCTACCAAATGAATGTAGTCGCACAGAACAATGACAACACTTCAGGGAACAATTAACAAAATGAATCAAATAATCAAAGATATGAAGGCCGTCGATATGAGTGTCGATTCGACAACCATCGTGGGGGATATGGAGGTTGGGGACGATTCTCTGGAAATTGCGACAATCAACCACGATGACCCATCCAATGCTTTACATGTTACAAAGAGGGACATCGTTATACATACTGTCCATACAAGGATAGAACTGATCTAAAGTTTTGTACTAGCTGTGGTGTGGAAAATCACTCATTAGAGGATTTTCCCACCGTGCTTGACAAGATTAATAAAAAGAACTTGCACATAGTAACCCGACAAGGGACAAAAATTGGAAATGATAATCCATGTATAAGCAAAATCAAAGAAAATAATGATTATCCTAACCCAACTAAACAAAAACAATTATATAACAACACATCAGACATGTTTAAAGAATTTGATAGACAAGAAGCAGTCAATGACAGTCGACAAAACACAGTTAAAGAATTAATACGTTTAGTACAAAACCATAAATCGGTATCTCAATTCATTGACTTGTTGTATAATATGAATCATAGTAATAATACAAAAAAACAAACCAAAAATATCTGCAGTCTGAACCAAAAAGACAAGAGGGATGTCGAACCACTTGTCGATGTAGAAATCGAAGGATACCATGTTCGACAAGTTTTACTCGACTTCGGTTCACAAGTAAACATTATGACTCAAGATACATGGGATTAGTTGGGTAGACCTCGACTATATGAATCATGTATATACCTCAAGTTAGCTGACCAGGGGATGATCGAACCCATTGGGGTTTGGAGAAATGTCGACACAATAATAAAAGAAATTTCGACCAAAGTCAAGTTTGAAATCATCAACCCTAAATAAGGATCCAACTCCTTCCCAGCCTTGGTAGGTCGACCATGGGGAAGAAAAATGAAAGCATCAATATCTTTAGACAAAGAAAGGATAAAATTAAAAGGGAATGGACAGAAAGTTATTGTGCCTATTCACCCTTCCCAGGGAGAACCTTGGATTGAACCCATCGATGAAGAAGTTGACATTCGACAATTATATCAAATTAAAAATAACAAAGACTACACCGAACCCAATATCTATGGTGACCTTCACTTAGGAAACCAAGACTCAATAGGATATAATTCAAACGTAGAATTATATGATTGGGAATTCGAAAACTACAAAACTCAAGCAAGGGGTTGTTGGACCATTCAAGCTATACAGAAGAAACCAACCCATCAATGCTTCTAAGTCTCCATCATCCCAAAAATATTCGAAAGGAAAACTAGGGAATACCCTACCTTAACCCCCAAAAATACAAGTATCAGACAAAACCCAAGGTATAAAGAAAGAGAGTCTCTAGTTCTACATAAAGAGCAAGTATCTAAGAACCTAGGTGAACATGGCCGACTACAAAGCCTAGTAGAAACCTTTATAAGACAAGCTGATCGATGGTGGGACACCCATCAGTCGAGACTACAGACTTGGACAACCGCTTCGACTTACTTCGTAGAAAGATTCAGATGAAGGAAGATGACTAAACAGGTGCAAATATATGTCTTCATCCAAGAACAAGACCCAGACAAACACATAAGAACATGTGAAAGAGAATGGAGAAGCTTGGTTATAAAGAGGAACGTACATGGCCACACCTATTTCCCTCGATGCTAGCTGACATACCAAATAAATGGTATAAAATGGAAGAAGCACGAAGCAAAACGTTCCAATGGAATGAACTTAGAGAAAACTTTATCAAGGACTTCAGTTTTATACCGTAAAACGAAAATCTAGTCGAAACTGCAAAGCAGATAAAAGCATTCATAGAACCGACTAGGAATAATAGTCTGATACCAAACCATGATTGACCGGAAATATCATGTAATAACATTCAAACCAATAGAATACCATGGACAACAAGACTACAAATGGAAAATGAAAATAAGAAAGGAAAAAGCTTTCGATGGAAATCATATCACTCAAAAGCAACAAAACGAATTCGAACAGTACTTAAAATCGACACAACCGAAAAAGAAGACATCGACCGAATGACCGCATCAGACTTCCCTGCTACATTCTCATAGTTCAAATAAGGGAGCCAACCGATCAACAAATCCAAGGCACCAGAATTGATGGATGTCAAAGTTAAAACTAAAGAGTTTGACATATCAAACAATGAATGACCAAAAATTGCAAGAATTGGCGATTACTGGAGTGAAGAGAAAAGGACTGAAATAATAAACCTACTGAAAGAATTCCAGGATGTTTTTGCTCGAGATTATAAAGATCTCAAAGGGATAGTCTATGAAATGGGCAAAATGAATATCAACATCAAACCCGATGCCTGACCCATAAAGAAAAGGCCATACAAATTAGCCCATAAATACAAAGAGATAGTCAATAAATAGATCAATAATATGCTCGTAGCAGGAATTATCTACCCTATTGACCAGTCGAAATGGGAAAGCTTGATGGTCATCTATCCAAAGAAACACGACCCAATGAAACTGAGGATTTGTGTTGATTTCAGAGAACTAAACAAAGTCACTCTAACAGACCCATTCCCAACATTATACGCAGATGAAATCTTAAATAAAGTTGTGGGACATGAGTTCTACTCGTTTGCAGATGGATTCTCAAGGTATAACCAACTACTAATAGCCAAAGAGGATCAGAAAAAATACCACATTCGTATGTGAATTCGGCTCATTCTCCTACAAAGTTATGTCTTTTGGTATCAAAATGGACCTGTAGTATTTTCGAGAATTTTTGTCAAAACATTTAAGGAATACATCTACAAAACAATGCCAGTATATTTCGATGATTGGACAATCTAATCCATGTTGAAAGATAATTGAAAATGGCTAAGGCTCATGCTAGAACGATGCCAAAAAATCCAGTTATCTCTCAACATAAGGAAATGCATCTTCCTAACTCCTATAGGAATACTACTAGGGCACATTGTATGCAAAGATGGCATCAAGGTTGGATTTGCCAAAATAAAGATTATCCTCGATTTGAAACCACAGGTGAATCCAAAACAGGTCTGGGTACTGCTAGGACATACTGGATACTACAAAAAATTTATTAGATACTATTCAGATATGACCTATCCATTGGAAGAACTATTAAGAGAAGAGCAGTATTTTGACTGTATAGAGGAATGTAATATATCATTTGATACATTAAAAATGAAACTAGTTGAAGCACCTATCCTTAGATTCCTGAATTGGTCGATCAAATTCCATGTGCATATCAATGCATCAGGTCTAGCAATAGGCACTATCTTAACGCAACCAGGGGACGATGGAATGGACTATCTAATAGTATATAGCATTAGAAAGATAAACAAAGTAGAACGAAACTATTCGACAATAGAGAGGGAAGCATTAGGTATGGTCTTTGTGCTACAAAAGTATCGACATTACCTACTAGCCAACCCTTTTATCTTCTATACTGACCACCAAGCATTGAAATACCTAGTAAAAAAACCTTTGCATCATGGAAGAATTTGTCGATGGTTATTACTTTTCTAGGAATTCGAATTCGAAGTCAGCATTAGACCAGGAAAATTAAATGTTGGACCCAACCACTTGTCAAGAATCGACACGGGGGAGGAGCCAACAGGAGTTGAAGATGACCTGCCGGATGCGCACTTATTCTGAATAGAAGTTTTTCCAGCAAAATTGGAACAAATAGCTCAATTCTTGGAAAATGGTCAAGCACAAGAGGGCATGAGCACGAAAAAAAAACAAATATTAGCCATGCAAGTTGTACCATACAGACTCATAAATGGAATTTTATATAAAATGGGCTTAGAAGAAATCCTCCAGCGATGTGTATTAGAACACGAAAGAGAAAATATTATGCACGAAGCACACTATGGACCGGTGGGAGGACATTTCCAAGAAGATACAAATGCCAATAAAATCCAACAGTCTGGGCTATGGTGGCCGACACTGTACAAGGACTGTAAGAAGTTTTGTATCCAATGCGAACGATGCCAACGACTGGGTCGACCTCTTCCTAGTACAAAAATTCCCTTGATATTAGTAAACCTAAGTCTGACATTTGAAATTTGGGCCATCGAATTCATAGGACCATTCCCAATACCAGCAAAAAGAACATGTGTGAGGTATATAATAATTGCAGTAGAATATGTAACCAAATGGGCAGAGGAAGAACCTGTTGAAACCTGTTCTAGCGAGGTAGCTGCTAAGTTTATCTATGAAAACATAATTACTAGATTTGGATGCCGAATAACCTTAATCAGTGACCAAGGGTCACACTTCATTAACAAAACCATCAATGCACTAACAGACCAGTTCAAAATTGACCACCGATGAAGTACAGCTTATCACCCTCAGTCGAATGGAGCAATAGAGGCATTCAACAAAACACTAACAAAATGTCTAACAAATATATTCAATACTGACAAGGATGATTGGGACGATAAAATCCTTGCAGTGCTATGGGATTACAGGACATCATACAAACGATCGACAAACCAAACACCGTTTCGAGTTGTCTATGGCCAAGAAGCCATCGTCCCACTACATTTTTGACAACACACACCTATGATAGCATATATCTTACACATTGATGTCGAAGAAGGCAGGAAGGATTGACTGATACAACTAGGAAAACTAGAAGAACATCGACTACTTGCTATACAACATCAATAAATTCAAAAACAACAACAGAAGGCTTTCCATGGTAGAAACATTAAAAACAAAAAATTTGTCGGTTGGAGATCTTGCTCTACTGTATAATAGTCAAGTGAAAGGGAAACCTAAAAATTTACACACAGAATGGATGGGACCTTACATTTTCGAAGAAATTCATGGCAACGGATCAGTTCGACTAAGGACGTTACAAGGAATAGTATTTCGGAAACTTGTTAATGGTGCCTGACTAAAACGGTACCAAAAATAATCTAAAATAATAATAATAATGACCATAATTGTTCAGAAAAACCTATAAAAATCTAAAAAACCCCCAAAAAACAAAAAGAGCCATCAATCAGAAATCCAAAATGACAGGAAAGTTCCAAAGACACAGTATACCTCACTTCGACAACTGACATCCCTACCATCAATAAGCCATCATCGACCACCCTCAGAATTGACATCGACAGATGACTCCAAAGGTCAAATCACACCTTCATGACTATGGTCAGAAGGAAAAAAAATTTAGAATGCATTAAACGCGACCTCAATCAACCGTCCTGGACCATCATTTCCACCATTAATACCTTCATTGACAATTTCACCACTTGCTCCACCTATAAATACTACGTCATAAAAATATTCCTTACTGCATTTTGAATAAATAGAGCAACCGAGTACTCAGAAATTTGAGAGAAGAAATCCTGTAAAGAAAACCGACCAAGAGACTGACAAAATGGGCCTGAAGCAAACCAGAGCCGCAGCTGCCAAAACAAAACAACTAGAATCCGCCAAAATCCCACTCATGAGAAGATTAAGAAACATTAAAAATTAAAAGGTGCAGGAAATTTCATGGGAAAAGACCTGGGTAGAAATCAAAGAATGGGCCTATGTAGATAAGAAAATGACACAGGAAGTAGAGAAAATAAGCCACGGTACCATTATGCATTACATGAATACACCTTTCATGGTGAGTTTCGGTGGGACAAAAGAAACCACTGTAAAATTTATCATTATCCCATACCACAATGGCAAATTATACTTCGATAAACCAGTGGAAATTTTCGGCGAGATCATATACAAGCTCACCGTAGTTTCAATCCAGGGTAAACATATTCCTATCGGCATAAAAGACAGATTAGTAGAACGACTAGCAGGGAAATCATCAGGGAAGAACTCGAAATGGATAATGATCAGTCAAATACAAGCCCAAAAACTGCAGATAGTTGCCAAAATCATAGCGACAGGACTCAACCCTACATGCCGAGTGAGTGATATGAAGCTAGAAATGTTGGAAGCATTCGACACAATAGCAGACATAGGGAAAATTTACTGCTAGGCTCAGTATGTCACCAACATGCTCAAGACCATATGTGAAAAATGCCAGGAGTCGGCTGGAATTATGAAGTTCCCATCATTGATAATTTGGATAGCCATGTACCACTTATGCCCAGTCAGAGATAAGCAGTTCCTCGAACCATGCAAATATCACATGTGGCGCTTCAAACCATTTTCACAAAACAGAACTCTGAAAGAGCTAGCAAATGGAAAATTATTGTTGGAAAATTGGTTTTGGACTCTAAAAGTCTAGACAACTAGATGGAGGGTGCCTCAGAACATCCGAAGAAGTCTACCAAAAAAAACACACACTCAACTAGAGCTCTGTTAGATTTTTAACATTAAGCTAGCATAACATTAGGATCCTTAACTGAGATAACAACAAGCACAACAATTAAACATGAGATACAATGAACACAGTGTTTTTCCTCGGGGAAACCATAAATGGAGAAGACCCTGCAACTTCCTCATAGATAGAATCAACACCAAAAGTAAAACCCCAAAAATAGTAAGATGATCTCCCAACAGCAATAACCTCTTTCTTCCTTGCCCCAGTGTCTTTCTCTTCCTCAATAATGCGCTACAACTGAGTGTGGATGAGTGTGTGATAAATAGAGAGTCTATCTCTCTATTTATACTAATTCTTAACTTGACTAAACCCTACTGGGGCCGACCTCTCTAGGAGATTCTAATAACCCTAGTGCCCTGGAACTACAGGGACTTTAACCCTTAGACAATAGGAGGGTTACCCACCTTGACTTGACATGACTTGTTTACATTATAGAAACTCCCGATAGGAACATCGGGGGATGACATGAATCAAGTATATTACAAATACATCCCGGAATAAACATCGGGTTACAATACATAAGAAATACAAGTGAATACATTCTGAATTTACAATTACATCAACACTCCCTCTTAACTAGGAAGCTATTCTCTCGACACAATTTAACAACACAAGTCTTCTTCTCTGTATCATCTGGGTCATCTTCAAGCTCTCGTCATCTTCATCTTCAAGTCATCTTTCATTATCGGATCTGGATCATCACTAGATCTGGATCATCATCACTGGATCTAGATCATCACTGGACATCATCACTGGATCTGGATCATCAATCAATCTAGATCATCACTGGACATCATCACTGGATTTATATCATCACTCGATCTGGATCATCACTGGATCTGGATCATCACTGCTGAGTCATCATCACTAGATCTAGATCCTCACTCGATCTGGATCAGTACCATAGGTGCTATCTCATGATTCTTCTCATCACAGGAAGTTCTACAAAGCTAGCCCTTTTTCATGCTGGTTATAGGCCTAGCCTCCATGTAGGTCTTTCTTAGCGCTTATATTTTACCCTAAGTTAGAATGGACCATCCAACACTTACTTCTGACCTTGAATTGTCAGAAAGGCATGCCCAGCACTCACATATGACCATGAGAAGAACTTAATCCCCTCACCATGTCAGAATGGCCCAAACCTTACATCTGACCATGGAAGGAACCTCATCCTTCCCCATGTCAGAATGGCCCAGCCCTTACATCTAACTTACTTGTCAGAATGGCACAAACACGTATATCTAACCTACTCGTCAAAATGGCCTAGCACTTATATCTAACCTACTCATTATAATGTACCAGCACTTATATCTAACCTACTCGTTAGAATGACCTATCACTTATATCTGACCTACTCGTCATAATGGCATGCACTCACATCTGATCTTGTAGGAACCAATCCAACAGTCACATAAGAATGGCCCCCAGTCCCAGGCTAAGCTACCTGGTAACTGACCAGGTGCCTCCATTCTCCCAAAGAATGGAATCATCCCTTATATCTGATCAAGTGGGAACCAATCCCTAAATCACATCATAATGGCCATGCGCTCACATCTGATCATGTAAGACTACATCTTACAGTCGTTTCAGAAAGGCCCTCGGTCCTAGACCAAGTATTCCTTGTAACTGACCAGGAACCTCCATTCCAAGAATGACAACAACCCTTACATCTAATCATCTAGGAGCCAATCCTACAGTCATATCAGAATGGCTCAACACTCATATCTGACATGGAAGGAACCAATCCTCTCACCATGACAGAATGGCTCAACCCTTACATCTGACCATGGAAGGAACTTAATCTTCTCACCATGTCAGAATGGCTCTGGGTCTCATCATTTCCCCTTGGAGGAAACCTTAATCTGGAGAATAACAATCTTCTCCCTCAAGTACTCGAACTTCACCCTATCTAATGGCTTCATCAACACATCAGCTATATGTTCCTCCGTCACAACATACTGGAGCTTCACTGCTCCTCTCTGCACCATATCCCTGATATAGTGATACTTGATCTTGATATGCTTCGACTTGTCATGGAACATAGGATTCTATGACAACTTCACACAACTCTGGTTGTCACAATATATACAAGTAGCATCCAACTGGAGATCAAATAAATTAGATAGTAGCTTCCCCAGCCATATTTCCTCACAACTAGCTGAACAAGCTACGACATACTCTGCTTCAGCTGTGCTCAGTGCCCCACAGGATTGCTTCCTGCTAAACCAAGAGATCACACATGATCCCATACTGAAGCAACACCCTGAAGTGATCTTCCTATCGATGGCACTACCTGCCCAATCTGAATCAACATAACCCTCTAGGTTAATATTCTAACTCGCCTCATACTTGAGCCCATAATCAATTATACCCATCAGGTACCTCAGAATATGCTTTGCAGCAATCAAGTGAACATGTCTCAGATCTATCAGGAACTGGCTCAAGTTGTTCACAACAAAGAAAATTTCTGGTCTCGTGTTTGTCAGATACATCAAGGACCCAATCATCTAACGATACATTGTAGCATCAACCTCTTCTAATGAAGCATCACTCAATAGCTTCAGATTCAATTCCATAGGTGTGGCCATAGCCTTACAGTCCATCATCCCAAACCTCTTCAGGATCTCTACTGCATAGTTCCCTTGTCTGAGGGATATTCCATCCACATTCTACCACACCTCCATGCCTAGAAAATAGTGCATCATTCCCAATTCCTTCATTTTGAACTCAGCAGCAAGCTTTCTCTTCATATCAGTAATCAACCCATCCATACTTGTTACAAATAGGTCATCTACATACAGTAGGAGCATCACTGGGTTTCCATATTCAACCTTGTAGTAAAGGTTGGAGTCTGCTTTACTTTTGGTAAATCCCAGACTAGATAGAAAGCTATCAATTCTGCTATACCATGTCCTGGGTGCCTATTTCAAACCGTACAGGGATTTCTTCAATCTACATACTTGAGACTCCCTGTCATGTGTCTCAAAACCAAGTGGCTATTCTACATACAACTCCTCTTATACTACACCATTCAAGAAAGCATTATTGACATCCATTTGGTGTATCCTCCATTTCATCACTGCAGCCAGAGCAAGTACTGATTTGATGGAAGTGTATATGGCTACAGCTACAAAGGTTTCTTCATAATCTATTCCTTCTTTCTGGGAGAAACCATGAGACACGAATCTTGCTTTATGTTTTTCTATGCTACTGTTAGCAGCATGCTTGATTTTGTAGATCCATTTGGAAGTTACAACTGACTTCCCTTTTGGTCTTGGGACAACATCCCAAACATCATTCTTCATGATCGATTGATACTCTTCAATCATAGAATCCTTCCATTCTTTTCGTTCTGTCACTTCTTCATAATTGGAAGGTTCTTTATCGATGGAATCATATAGTAATGCTACATTTCCAGAGCATGATCTGGTCCTCTTTCTTTCTCTGTGATTCTCTTCTGGAGCCCCATATATTTCTACACCTTGGATAGCTTCTCGTACCCAAGCAGGTTTCCTCTTGTGAGGATTCTTCTCTTGAGGAGGATCTACAGGTCTTTGTGGTTCTTCAAATTCTCGATCTTCTTCTTAAGTTTCTTCATTCATGGTTGTGTCATGAATTATGGGTGCTTCTGCTTCTTCAGATTTTTCAGTAGGTTTCTTTATGGATTTGTTGTAAGCTGTATCTTCATCAAATGTCACATCCCGACTGATGTCAATCTTCTTGAATCCTGGGAAATATATTCTGTAAGCCTTCGAGCTTTTAGAGTATCCCACAAATATACCCTTCTTTCCTGAAGGATCTAGTTTTGTATTGTTTTCTTTTGGAATGTGTATGTACACAGAACATCCGAATATTCTGAGATGGCTGACTTCTGGTTTCTTTCTGGAGAAGACCTCTTCAGGAGTCTTGTTCTCGAGTACTTTGTGTGGAGTACGGTTCTGTACATACACCGCTGTTCTGGAAGCTTCTACCCAAAGATGCCCTTGGAATGTATTGATCATGAAGCATAGCTCTTGCAACTTCCATGATAGTTCTATTCTTTCGTTCTGCAATCCCATTATGTTGTGGATTATAAGGAGTGGACAAATCCCTCTTAATCCTTGAGTCTTTACATAACTCTTTGAATTCATTTGATGTGAATTCTCCGCCATTATCTGATCAAAAGGTCTTAATCTTCTTTTCAGTGTGATTATGGATCAAGGCTTTGAATTCCTTGAGCTTCCGGAATACTTCATCTTTGTTCTTCATGAAGTAAATCCGTGTCTTCCTAGAAAAATCATCAATAAAAGAAACATAGTTTACATACCCACTTAGAGAACTTGATGACATTGGACCACATACATCGGAGTGGATGATTTCCAAGATTCCTTTTGCCTTGCTCTTGCTACTTGGAAGTGTCTTCTTTGTATTCTTTCCTTTCGCACATCCTTTGCAGACCCAGTCATGTTTTGCTTGAATTTATGGAAGACCTTCAACAACTCTGCTTGCAAGTGGTAGTGCTCTGCAATGCACATGTGCAAGCCTTCTATGCCAAAGCTCATTTGGATCTACTGTGTCATGGACCAAGGCTTGTTTTGGATGGCCCTTTAATTTGTACAATCCTCGTTCTTGTTCTCCAATCACTACTGCATCATCGATAGTCTTTCCTTTTGGGCACATGATGACTTGACCATATATAAATGCAACCCTCATTCCTTTTGCATCTAATGCAGATATGGAGAGAAGGTTCTTCTTTAGTCCTGGTACAAACAATACTTCTTTCATTGTCATAGACTTTCCAAAGTCTAGCTTATAGGAGGATTCCCCACTACCTTTTATTGGATATTGGTAGTCATCTCTGAGCTTCACCTTTTGAGGTGATTCATGTTCTAATAGTATCACAAAGGATTCCTTGAATTCTGTCATATGCTTGGAAACCCCATTGTCTATAAGCCAATCATTACTTCCATGTGTGATATTTCTCGTGAGAGCGGAAATCAAAACATATTCTTAATCAATTGAAGAATCTTCACTTTCATATTTGGTCTTCTTTGTGGAAGGTTCATCATCCTCTGCAACATGAGCATGATGTCTTCTCTTGTTGTTTTTCTTCTTCTGAGATTTGTTTTTTCTTTTAGGACAATCTCTTGCAAAGTGTCCTATTTCATCACAAGTATAACATTTGGGTTGAGATTTCTTGTGAGAAGAGTGCTTACCTTTAGAATGATGATGATGATGGTCCTTTTTGGGTTTCTTGGATTGAACTGTGAGATATTGATCTTCACTTCCCATCTTCTCTTCTCAAGCTGCTATTCAGAGCTTCTTATTGTGAACATTCTTCCCAAAGTTCGCTAAACTTGACTAACATCTTTCTAGCATAGATCCCTTGAATGAAAGAGTCCCATGTCCTTGGGAGGCCATTCAAGATGGTCATTACAATTTCTTCATTTCCCACTTCTTCATCTATTGCTTCCAGTTGTTCCTTGATCTGAGAAACTCTAGTGAAGTAAGACTGGATGGTCTCTACATTCTGAATCTTCACATTCTTCAATTGGTTTCTTAGATTCATCTTTTGGTTTATGTTCTTCCCTTCAAACAATTTGGTTAGGGCATAAAACATAACTTTAGGTGTATTTAGGGAGGATACTTGTGGTAGGAGGTGATCCTTGATTGAATCAGCAATAATCCTCTTTGCTATAACCATATTCTTCTTGTGTAAGGCCTTAGCCTCATCTCCCTATGGAACTAAAACCTCCTCATTGATACAGGAGTCCAACTCATTTTCTTCCAGGACTAGGGAGATCCTATACTTCTAGGCTTGGAAGTTGTCAGCTCCCTCAAGATTTTCATCAAGCTTGGTATGATGAGACATATTTAACTAAGAACCTCAAATGGAAATACAAAATATTTAGATCTTACCAGGTCAAGATGTCAGATCTGGATTTGGAGCTGAAATCCTGCAGTGCTAGTTCAAGATCAAATTAGGGTTTTGATTTTCTGGAGTTTTGTCCAACCAAATGCTTTAATTTTGATCCCTAACTTCAATTTTGAGGAGGAGATCAATCTAGGCCTGGGCTCACTGAAAAATTCCTCTTCTGTGAAAATCCCTGATTTTCGGCAGCAGTGTCGGGTCCAAAACTGAAAAACTTCATAATTGGATTCTGTTTCGACAGAAAGATGCGCCTTAGGGAGGAAAGTTATTCCACCCTACTTTTGCTAAAAATATGTGGAGAGATATCCACAAAATAGGAAGCCCTAGTTCCCACAGCTGCACAGTGCCTTCTTCTTAGGTTAGCTCTGATAACATGTTATATTTTTAACATTAAGCTAGCATAACATTAGGATCTTTAACTAAAAGAAA
>LPNX010352668.1:207506-338396 GCA_001517045.1 Pseudotsuga menziesii | reverse complement strand
AGACAATGAACACAGTGTTTTTCCTCGGGGAAACCATAAATGGAGAAAACCCCACAACTTCCTCAGAGATAGAATCAGCACCAAAAGTAAAACCCCAAAAACAGTAAGATGATATCCCGACATCAGTAACCTCTTTCTTCCTTTCCCCAATGTCTTTATCTTCCTCATCTATGCGCTACAACTGAGTGTGGATGAGTGTGTGATAAATAGAGGGGCTAGCTCTCTATTTATACTAATTCCTGACTTGACTAAACCCTACTAGGGCCGACCTCTTTAGGATATTCTAATAACCCTAGTGCCCCAGAACTGCGGGGACTTTAACCCTTCGACAATAGGAGGGTTACCCACCTTGACTTGACATGACTTGTTTACATTATAGAAACTCCTGATAGGAACATCGGGGTATGAAATGACTCAAGTACATTGCAAATACATCCCAGAATAGGCATCGGGTTACAATACATCAGAAAAACAAGTGAATACATTCTGAAGTTACAATCACATAAACAAGCTCGACCACACTATAGTCTGGTACATGCATGGGGTGAAAGCAAAAGAAAAACCTCTAGACTATTACCCTTCATTCGATGATATCTTCCAAGATCTTGCTCGACAATCTAATACCAAGCTGTCAATACCAGCAATGGCCAAAGCAACAAATCATCCTATTGAGGAACCCTTGACCGACCAGGAGAAATAGGAGGATTATGAACTCTGTCTATATATCACTACCTTGATGTCAGAGCACACACCGACATAGGATACCAACAAGCTCCAACTGATGACTATTCCACAATCCCTCCAAATTGGAAGTGCACCGACTGAACATCAGGTGGGTGTACCGACAGAACAAAGTATCATCCTGGATCATGAACAGGAGGGAGGAGATGAGCACTTATAAGAAGATATTGAATCAGATAATCCAAAGTATGCTACGATGGAAGAAAATTTAAAGAAAATAGAAAAGGAAATAGCAACCTCAAGGAAAAAATAAAATCAGGAAAAAGGAAAGGGGAAACGTAAACTTATACTATCAGAGTCAGAAGATGAAGAAGAACTATTGGCAACTGCTCTTGACATCATAGAAGATGCTGCAGCAAATGAAATATCAATCCAAACACAGTTCAAGCGGTTCATCGACTCGGGAGCGAAACAAGGTAGATCGAAAAAGGTAAAAACTACAAATCCTTAAGTCGATGAGGATATTGTTGATTTAGATTCGACTCCCCCACTCCCATCCCCAACCTAGATCACACAAGAAGAAGATATCCCACATCCACTCACCATCATCCCTGTCAATATCTATAAAAATTCTATGCTGAAGACATTAAAGAATAACTCAACCACGATGGTGATTTCCATGAATTCATTGAAAAACTCCCTGGATTATTCACATCTGCTCAGAAAATTACCACCAAATGTTCATTAATTGAGTCTAGCTTAGCATGCCAAACCCTATCACAACAAATTGACCATATACCTCAGAAACCAAGAACTGTTGGAAGTATCAAATCCACATTCTTAAGAAACCTCGACAAGACCTCTCAAATTGTCGTAAGCTGCACTTCATCTATTAACCTATCAAGCATTAACCATCCTCCACCACCCAATGAACTAGTGGGAGACTTAGAAGAAAATGACTAGGAAGATATATTAGCAATCAACCAGGTGATTGACAACCTATTCTCTGACGACCCATCCAATTCACACCAGAAGTCGAAGAACCCTCGTTGACTAAAAATATCCCAACCACACTACTCACACCAGACCACTCAGCGAACAATACTCTACATGCAGTAGAGCATTAAATGCGATGGCAGTCGCACTGTCCACCGTTGGAGCTTACTTTGGAAAGGATCCGACGGCGGACAATGCGACCGCTGTCGCATTTAATGCTCTACTGCATGTAGAGTATTTGTCGCTAGACCACTCACCTTCTCCATCACCACCTCCGAATTCAGAACTTTTTCCAAACCCTGAACCACTAGATTTAAACCCACTAGATACACACCAAGATGCAAGCTTCACCCAAGAGGCTCAACCAGAAATTCCCCCAACTAATGAAGTTCATCCCAATGAATATCAACAGCCGGGAAGTCAGCTTCCTGAAAATCAACCACAGGAAGAACGACAGGTAGACCAGCATAGACAAAAAAGGAAGAGAAAAGACAAAAAGAAAAAGGAACACCACAAAGAAAAAAGGCCGATAGTGATCCACCTCAACCAACTAGGATCGACTACTACAGTAAACACAGCGAAATTGAGAGATGGAGAGTTGGGTCAACTCTTAGAATCCCTCGCCATAGAAGCAGCAACAAGAAGGCAGACTAGACGAGAGCATATCGATAGCACTAACAAAGGGAAAATTGAATTTCTGTCAAATTGTAGAAATTTAATTCAAACAGTCATACCGATACCATTAGAGGCCGACACTGACAAGCCACTAGAGAAAGCGTATTAGCTATTTGAAATTGTGGTGTTGACCCTATAAGAAAAACTACAACTTACAAAAGAATATCAAAAAGAGGAAACATATACATTACTAAGACATTAGTACACATCATTCTCTGAAGCTCATAAGGAACTGCAAGACCACTTGGAAGAGTCTATCATTACAAAAGAAGTACTCCGTAACTGGCCCACCTACTACGGGAAAGTATTTCAGTAGACCCTCCAGACTCGTGAACAAATCCAATCACTAGAAAAGAGGCGAGGCTGTGAAGAAACCATGAGGAGTACAATACAAGAACGGATTGTATTGGAAACAACCAAATTACAGAAACTAGAAAAACAAGCACATCAGTGGGTACAACAAGCACTACCAGGCCTCGACAGACTGGACACAATCTGCCCACAGATGAAGAGACTATTGGATACAACAGAAAAAAAGGCTCAATTTATGGGGCCCTACATGGAAAGCATCACAGATCTTTCCATCCAGGAGAAAATGTCGACTTTGTCAAGCATCACAACCTTGACTATCGATATCCAAAGAGTGCTACAGAATTGGCAGAGTTTCAGCACCAACTTGCCATTACAGTAGAAGCCATTGTGGAAATATGTGTACAAAAATGACGAACCATCCGACTACACAGTCCATGAAGACAAACCATAGTAGAAGTAGCTGTCTCAGACAGTGAACTGTTGAATACCTACCCTATTTCTTTGGGATGAAGAAATATTTTGTTCCTGGGGGAGATGTTAGAGGAGCTAGTCGGTGAGCTGACTAATTGGAGATTAGGTCGGCCACATAAGGTAATGTCGGCCACTATTAGGTTGCTGAGCCAGATGAGAACTTGGTTCAGTTTTTGTATATGTATGGACCCTCATGTAATTCTATAATATAACCTATTACTTCCTTATCTATTCTTGTCTCTTGTGTCTATTATGTTTACATGTTTCTATGTGTATTATTGGTAACCCTATGTGATCTATGAGATTACAACAATCCGCAGGACAGGATAGATGGAGAACTTCAGAGCGGAATAGTAGGCTCCATAGTGCAGATAACTTGCCATACAAGACATCCATGCAATCAGAAAAATGGTGGGCGACACAAGTGATCACCAAGGAGAAGACAGGAGGCAGAGGGAGACTTCCACAGATATGAACCACTACCATGCGTGATCATGCAGGCAACATACGTCTTAATTTAGATCAACCACCTCGCTCTTAAACCTGGTTATGGATCCCAACTTGGAAGGAGAGGTAGGACATATTTTCTGTGGAATTGGGATTTGGAATTGTTGATGGGATGATGCCTAAGTTCGTGCTAGGTATGGGAGAATGTGATTGCTGGATTTGGGATATTGCGGGATCATACAGAACCATTAATACAACCACTACTCTCCTCCTTATTAATATCAATCAGGCTACGTGGAATTTCATCCACTACCTGTGGAATGATTCGGTCGACCTGGTTTTGATTAGGAGTGGTGAGTGCTCTTGGGATTTTTCAGAGTAGATTAGTGAGGAATCGGGAGATGGAGTGTAAGATGCCCCCTCCCCGCCTTAGTCATGGGAAGACGAATGTGGGCAAAGCTTCAGATTTGAGATGAGATAAAGGAAAGGGGGTAGCTAAGAGGGGAAAGATAACTGCTACCCGGGCTCAACTCCAGGCCCAGGCAGCCGATTAGTTTCTCAAATACTACATTTCGTTGATCACTCACAAAGTTGTGGAGAGGGTGTAAAAGGACCTATGGGAGCAAGTGAAAGCCATGCCAATTGAGGAAGTTCGCCAGGAAGTCGAAGACTAGGTCGTGGACCCTGGTTCTGTGGCCGGATGGGCGTTGTCCTATGATTGTATGATTATGCTATACTGGGTAATAATGAACCTGGTAATGCATGTCACGCTTAACCTAGAGGTTAGAAAGGAAGAGGTGGAAGTCAAAAAAGAAGGGGATGAGAATCCTGCAAGGGCCTAGAAGGACCACAACGAACACTATCGGCTGATGCACAGGAAGGTTGATCAAATCGCCTCTCTCCTGGGAATTTTCCTCTACCATCCAGGGATGGAGCAACAAATTGGAGCAGGATCCAGCCGGAAGGCCGATGGCTGGGGAGCAAAGAGAGCCGGAGGCGTGTACCCTCTATGTGTGGAGGATTTGGTGCATACCTTTGGTTGCCCACGTTATGACCCTCTTCCTTAGCTCTGGGAATTTTTCTCTGTTATACTTATGTTTTTGTTTGCATGGTAGTTTTTCAATGTCAATAGTCGGGGGTGGGGTTAATAGTTGTATTTCTACTAGTTGTGGTCTTAATGTTGGGATTGAGCTCTGTATCTTTGGGGCTCTCCCTCTTTTAGGGAAAGAAGGTTTTTTTGGGGTGTAAAGATTGTAAAGCTGGTTCAAGCTAGGGGTTTGTCTCTGATATGTTTTGGCCTATGTCTTGGACGCTTCTATAATCTCTAATTTCGCAGTACTACAATCATATTTTATTTTAAAAAAAACATATATATTTAAAATTATATTTTCTATACAACACTCTCTCTTCACTTTAATTTTAAACATTTAAAAAATTAAGATTGAGAGTTATTGAAGTCGTTAATAATTCACCATATTTAAATAATAAATGATAATAAAATAGTTCATCTATCATCATTATCATCGATTTATTTTATTTTATTTTTTTTAAATTAGAAATTTTCAAATTTAAGAATTCAATAAAAGAGTTGTATATATTTAAAATTATATGTGCAATCCAACACTTTATCTTCATTTTAATTTTCAACATTTAAAAATTTAAGATTGAGAGTTATCGAAGTGGTTAATAATTCACCATTTTAATTAAAGAATAATAATAAAATGATTAATCTATATCAACTATTTAAAAAATGGGATTGTGTTAGCAATAAAAAGAAAACTAGTAACAAAAAGAAATGTAAATGTATTTACTTTTAGATATAATTTATAATAATCCCATTAGTAGTTTTTAATAATAATAATAATATCCAAATTAAAATAAGCATCAATTTGGTTAATAATTTTTTTTTTAATTTATAAAATAAAAGAATTAATCTTCATTCTATATTTATTCAAAATAATAGTAAAAATTTCAAAAAACAAAAACAATTTGAGATGAATTTCTATTTGACAATATGGAGAGAATAACACCAAATGCTTTTAATTGCGCCGAGAGGTGCTCTACAGCCCAGTATGGGGGAGATCTTGTAACGTTATGTAACGTTTATAACATGTCGGCAAAAAATAATAGTGATAGTGAATATTATGGGAGAGATCTTGTAACACAAAATAAAAAATAATATCACTTTAATAACATTATTTTTATTAATAAAAAATATTTTTTCTAATAGGCCAAAATAAATGCCGGCCACAAAACAATCTAATATGGTGGAAATGTTGGAATCTTCCTACCTAACAAAACAATAAAAAAGTAAAAAATTTAATTATCCATAAAAAAAATACGTGGGTCAAGAAAAAAACACAAAATTGAATTATCCGCAAAAAAATGTTGGCCTTGCACATGGTTTTAAAACCATGTGCAAGGCATTCTAAACAACCCATGGTTTTATTGTACATGGTTTAGGAGGCCTTGCACATGGCTTTGCACATGGTTTTTAAACCATGTGCAAGGCCTCCTAAACAATCCATGGTTTTATTGTACATGGTTTCGGAGGGCCTTGCAAATGGTTTTAAGACCATGTGCAAGGCCTCCTAAACAACCCATGGTTGTAGGAGGGTCTTGCATATGGTTTTAAAACCACGTGTGGGGAAATGATGCAATGTTCATTCCTAACAAAATAAAAAATAATAAAAAATATTATATGTCAGCCATAAATAATATTAAAATATTAATAATAAAAATATTATATGTGGACCTTAAATAAAAAGATGTTTCTTTTGGTTTGAATCAAATCAATGGATATCTAAGAAAAGGTTTGCACCTCGAGAGATTTGATCCATCTCAGCGCTTGATAGAGCCTAGGATTTGGATCTACGTTGGTTACATAACTGGAAATGAATTGTTTTGGCACGTTAAACCGAAGTGTGAGATCTGACATCAACTTGACTTGCATTGAATCAACAAGATTGATGGGAATCTGAGATATGGTAGAGAAAGAAGTTACTTTAATTAAGTGGTCTCTAATAAAGAAGTTGGTTTAATATAAGTGGTGTATGTTATTTTTTTAAACCATAGTTACTAAATTTGGTTGAATCAAGCTAATAAATTTATTACTATTTTATTAAATTTGGTTGAATCAAGTCAATTGGTACATAAATTGGGAGATCTAGTTTGTTTACAGCAACTTGCCTATATTATCAAATTTGGTTGAATCAATCCAATTGATACATAAATTGGGAGATCTAGTTTGTTTACTGAATTATTAGATCCGATTTGGTTCGTTGTGGTATCAAATTTTCACGAATCAATCCAATTGGTACATACACTGGGAGATCCAGTTTGTTTACTGAATTATTGGATCTGATTCAGTTCCTTGTGGTTCAATTTCGAAAATCCCATTAATTTAATGTGATTATCTGGTGGTTTTGGAATTAAGATAGTAGAGGACGTATTGCGGGTTTGGAATTAAGATACTAGAGGATGAGAATAAGATACCAAATGATGGGTGGTATTTCTCAAAACTTAGAGAATAAAACCAGTATTGATCCATTTTAAGGGGATCTACCAAGGGTTTAGAGGGATCAAATCTCTTTAGGTGCAAACTCTTACCCCTTTAGAGTACAAACCCCAAGGAATTGTTTTAATTTATCTAGTTTGTGTGTGTGTGTGTGTGTGTATATATATATATATATATATGTTGTAAATGTTTTAAATCTAATTTGAGCTCCCATGTTATTTTATATAATTTTTTATTGGTTTTTTAAAAAGACACCTATGAGCTCTAGGATGAGAATAGAAAGAATTTGAGCTCATATGTTATTTTATAGTATTTTGTTTAAAAAAAGTGTCAACTCTAGGATCAGCATGGAAATAGATACACATCTTCTCCAACTAGGCTAAAGAATGCACCTCTTCGGCCCAAAAATGGGCCTACTTCTATTGGGTATTTCCTTTATTACAAGGTTTGACGGTATTTCCTATATTACAAGGTTTGGGTAATTTCTTTATTACAAAGTTTTTCTTTATTATTGAATGAAAGAATTTCAATGAATTTATAAATTGATTTGTTATCAATTATTTATTAATAATATTTTTTTATTTTGTTTAATTAACAAATTTTGAAATTTTTTAATATCAATTATTTTCAAATATATACAAATTCAAAACTATACTCAAATTTGAATTGATAACTCTGCTTTGAATGACAATCCATCCAAAATCTATGGCTTCTCCAAGACACCTAAAAATATTCTCGGTGCTCTTCAATCCTCTAAAACCAAGTATTCTCGATGCTCTTCAATTCTCAAACATTATTGTGAAGGAGCAAGTCTGAATTGGAAGTTAGCCGACATCGACTTGACTTCCATTGAAATCAGGGAGATGGACGGGTTGATGGTCGACAATCGACTATAGTTAAGTGATAAGGTAATGTGTTGTGTCTATTCTTGACACTGACTTGTGTGGGACAACATCGATTTGGATTCCTTCGATATCAAGGATATGGACAATGGACGATAATTAGTCCTTGATAGATGTGTCGATGGTCGACAATGAATGATAATTAATTGGGAAGGTGATGTGTTGTATCACACAACAACACAGCTACCTTACATAGGAAAGAGATTTTTAGGTAGATTTCTAATTTAAGGTTAAACAATATGTGTTGCCTCTCTCATGGTTCTAAGTTTTTAAATAACATTTTGGATGATTATGATGATGGCTTTTAACATCCACTTAGACCAAACTTGGTCTATCTAACTTTAAGAGAAAATACAAGGTAAAGATTATTTTATTTTATTTAAAATATTGTTTCTATGCTCATAAAACTTAAAGAGGAGTGACCCTCACTCGTTATAGTTTTAGAAGTTTAGAGTGGTCAGTGCGGGAGCAAATATTTTGGAATTGAAATCTAATATGGGTAAAATCCAGGAATTTTAAGAGAAAGTGATTTTCATCTTCCACGTGCATAGACTCACATAGATGGAAAATCCTTTCACCCCTAAGGTGTTTTAGGGCTTGTCCAATGAGCAATTTAACTATATATCTCATGAGAGTTTGTTCTAATATTGGCAATATTAAATTTTTTTATTTGAGCTTGTTAAGATAGAAATATAGTTTTGATTCTCTAGATTAGTGTTAATGATATCTTTATAATATGTAAGCTTTATTTTTACCTCTAATTCTTCTTTGCACCACATTTTCTCTTTAAAATTATAAGTAACAATGTAATTACTATTCCCCAGATGCGGGTGTGAGTCATGTCAATGTGGACTTGGGGGAGGCTGACGTGGCCCCTCTAGCCAAATCTCAACCTACCACCAATGCTCAACCCACCATCGGTGTTAGCCTTTAATGCCATGGGAGACATGGCTTCTCCTCGGTTAAATGATAGGACGATGCAGTCTCATCACAGCTTGGGCACCATTACTAGTCCTCCTGGAATC
Source organism: Pseudotsuga menziesii (assembly GCA_001517045.1). Taxonomy (NCBI): domain Eukaryota; kingdom Viridiplantae; phylum Streptophyta; class Pinopsida; order Pinales; family Pinaceae; genus Pseudotsuga; species Pseudotsuga menziesii. The sequence continues at coordinate 329,370 of LPNX010352668.1, read as the reverse complement.
CTCACTTCACACAAGCACCATTCAATAGGGACGATGGTGACTGTTGGGGTCTTCTTGATCTTCATTGCTGCTTTTCTCTGTCAAGTTTTACGTGCTCTCCAGGTTCTTGATGCTCTCCACTGTCGCTCTATGTTTCGGGTCAGCCCCCCTTGCTACATGCTCCCTTGATTTGTCCCTCTGATGCTCTTTTCCCACATATCGTTCTACATTATCTGGGTTTGTCAACCCAGTTCCTAGCTCAGGTCAGTCTTCTCATTGCTCTACTCATTTCCACCCCCCATCCATGCCTAGACGAAAGAGAGGCACTTCCCGTAGAGGACGTGGTCGTCATGCTCAGGAAGAAGGCCAAATACCTCTCTTTACTCAGTCCAGAAACAATGACTTTGACCTGGAAATTATGGAGGAAGTGCAACGAATTGTTTCAGATTGGGAGGATGAATTGTCTAGGGAACTCCGTGTAGCTGGAAGAATGGTGGAGCATAGAAAGAACTATTGTTTCTTTAAAAAATTGGTCATGCCCTTGGTCCTCAGATACAACCCACTGGTTCCGCCTCCCCCAGCACCTCTTGTTCAATGCCCTTCGGCTCCTCAAGAGGATGTACCACCTGGTCGTCACACAAAAGTTCCACAAGCCCCTCCTTGTCCCTCTGATGCCCCAACCGCCTCCATTGTTCCACCACCATGCTCCATCCCCCCTCCACATTATGTTGGCCTCCTATTTTGACTTGTTCAGCACTATATTTTCTAGTTCCAAGTTCCATGCAACCAAGTAATAATCAGTTCTATTTAGTGATGTTTTGTGCTTGGTTATACCTTTTAAAGATCAACATTGCAAGGTGCTTTGGTAAGTGACTTTTTAATTGTTATTTATTATTTTGCTTTGTTTTTATGTATATAATGGAACCTTTAGTTTTCATTTAATAATGGGTCAATTAATGAGTCTTTATTTCTTTCATGCAGTGGTCTTTTGGTTATTAGACCCAACGCTTGTCCCGATGCTCAGAAGATATATGAACCAGCGATTTGGGGGATTTTGTCCACAGAGGAGATGTCTTGGGTTCACATTGCTTTCCAGATGCATATGAAGATTATTCAAGTGTTGTTTCATGGCTGTCCTTTTCTCAAGGCGTTGTTGTCCTCCATCTTTAGCAGTGTATGGATCTCAAGGGATTTGAATCCAATATTTTGGTTCATGTATGCCGAGATAGGTGTAGAGTTGTTAGGATAGGGTCGATCCTTGCTCCAAGGTCGATTTTATTTTGTATTTCAAGTATAAAATGTAACTTTGAAACCCCAAGGAGGATACACACACAGAGAAGACTGTAAAACTTTGCTTTTATTAATTGATCGAGCGTTTATCTCCTTAAGCTTTTGATTTCAGACTTGTAGGCGTTGAAGGCAGGGCCCACCTTCAACTCTGACCAACTGTGCATATCATTGTTTTCTTTTACTGTAAGTAAAGCAAGATTACATGTTTTAAGATTGCTTTCGTAAATGAATGCCAATAGCTTTATTCACTTGTGATTTGGGAATGAGATTCGCGTTTACATAGAAATAGTTCGATGTCATTGCAATGGGTATGATGAATTCGATTGTATTTAGTTTGTTGTAGGATCAATTGAACAGAGGACTGAAAGTAGATTTGGATTTCATACCTCTTTTGCTTCCAGCTTGATACTGGTTATTTGATGGTTGCAATCCTTGTTTAAGAATCCTTTCAGGGTTATAGAGTTTATGAAACTGTGGAGTAATTTAAAAGATTGGATTTTATTGTTTCTAAATGTAAAAGAACTTGCAGTACCTATTAAATCTACATAGGGTTTAAAGATCTTAGTTTACAGATTATTTATGGTTTTCTAAACAACATTTTAAATTGGCTATATAGGGATTGGAATCATGCTTCTGTTTACTTCATGGTGTTGAATGAAATTAAGGAAAAGAATCATAGTTCATTAATTGATGACATCATTGTTTCCTAGAGTTGAATATTAGTTCCATAATACATGCAAATGAGAGTGAGTGTGTATTCTTTGGATAGTTCCAATATTCTTTTATGTGCCTAGAATGCAGGTAGATTATATTTGACATTAGTAGCAAGTTAAATTTCATTTTGTTAACTGTTTGTGAATGATTTAGGGTTAAGAAAAGACAAATTTCGTTTCAGTAGTTGTTTGAGAGTGATAAGTGTTTCTATAAATTTTGGCATCGGATTCTTTAGGGTTGATACGATATAAAACCATTAGGATTGTCCTAGCATCTTCATTTTGTAGGTAAGCTTGGAACTAGGGTTTTCCTTTAATAAATTACTTACCTGCTTGGTTATTTTCCTTGAAGAATATATCAGAAGTTAGTATAGCTTGAGGTTGCTGAAGATTACATTAGATCTGACAGTATTGAGGACTATAAGATAGGGATTAGCAAGCTGATTTCCTTTCTTTAGGATAGACTTAATAACTCTTGGCATTTTATTTCTTGTTTGTAAGTAGACTAGAATTTATTTAAGTATGAGCATTGAAACTAATTTTCCCACACATATGGTGTAGCATCTCGAAGTGTACGTATTCCGGTCGATAATTACATTAAGGTAAATTAAATAACAATAATTTTACCCAACATTTTGGTGCCGTTATCGGGGAGTTGCTCCAAGGTAAGATGGTATTTTGCTCATTTTCTATGAATTTGTTAGCTGTGAAGTTCAGGTAGATAGGGGTAGATATATTTCCTTTACATTACACAACAAGTTGGAGGGGAAACAATAAGACGCAAAGACGAATTCACTACGGGATTCCCATGGTGTAACAGCCGGACACATCCACTTTAGTGGGTTGCCCCAAATCCTTGTTGTTTCCTTCTCATAAGTGTGTTTGTTTTTTTTTCACATGTTTGATTTATTTTGCTGCAAAAGTGTGTTTATCTTTCCTGTAAGGTGTGTTTACTTTCTTGCAATTTAATTTCATGAAGTGTGTTATTCTTTTTGCAAGTTTGGGTGTTTACTTTCCGCAATTTAATTTCAAGAGTGTTTTATTTTATGCAAGAGCGGCGTGTGTTTAATTGGCGTAAATATGTTTTTAGTGGTAGATTGTCTTGATTAGAATCATTTTAAACACATATAAACCCAATAAAAATAAAAACTTGGGTGTTGTAAGAGCCCCAGACAATAATCCTTGTGCGAGACATGAACAAAACAACCGAAAAAAATGGATTCAGAAGTAACTATCAATTTGGGGAAACTTTCTCAAATCCTAGCTACAGTTGGGAATTCTTCTTATCAGGTACAACACATCTTGACAATAGTTAAGAGTTTATCTACCTCTCCTGACATAACAAATGAACCAAAGTCCCAAGAGCCACAAAAATATTTTCCTTGCCAAATTGCAGAGGAAATTGACAACTTGGGGATTACATCCGATGGAAAGCAGCCTAATATTGAGGAGGTATTAGCATATCCTCTATGTACTTCCAAAATCAATCAATCAAAAGACAGGGATCTACATGATATGATGAAGGAAGGTGAGAGCCAGGACTACATTGAAAGTTGGTTCCAAGAGGTAACCAGATTACAACACCATTTCCTCCTTGAACACCTTTTGTTGTAGAAGAAAGTAAGTCGGTTGGTTCTCCATATCCAGGTAATCATTGCAACAACTTTTTCATATGTGGATAAAGGTATATTTTTAATCTTACTTCGCACTTGGTTACATTGGAAGAATTCATATACTTGAATAGAAATGTTTTCTTTCTTCTTAGGTAGAATAGGAAAATATGTATATAAGTAAAAAAAGTTGCATGTTTAGTTTAGAAATTAATGCAGCTTCGTGGTTTTTTTTTTTTCAATAAAATGATAAGATCTTGAACCAGAATTTATACCTTCTCTCCAATCCATACTTTCAAAAAATTTATTATAACAGCAGCTCATAGCAAAGAAAAATGCCAGAGGGTAATATGAAATTGTGACTGTTTTTAATAATGGTTCTGTAAACATAAGACCAATAGATGAAGAACAAGTTGCATTTGTGGTGAATGGACATCGGTTAAAGGTATATCATAAACCTCTTTCTAAGAAAGATTTCATTCATAACATGAGTCAGCAATCTGAACTAGAGCTGGTAGGTGAAGAAATGACTTCTTCATCCCCTACTTCCTCGCAGTAACATCCAATGAAATTGTTTTTTGTATATATGTACAGGCATTTTTTATCAATAGGTTTCTTTTTGAAGGATGCAGATATTCTCTTCGGTGAGGCTTAGGATGTTTTTAAAAGAAAAGGGAAGTGTTTCTGTTACTATTCCTATTTTAGCCATTGATTAATTTTACAAAGAATTTTCAAGGACTATGCTAATTTGAATTAAATTTCTGAGTTTCACTGAGTAACTGGAATGCCTGTGTCAAGTAAATAAATGTGTGCTGCTAGGTTTTTCAGACTTGTCCTCTTTATTCATACAAGTACTTATCCACTTGGCACTGCCTCCATTAGTGATTTAAGCTTCCAAGGTGTCTTGTACTTATGAACTCATGGGTTACTAGTGCCATTTGACTTGGTTTCACACTATATGGAATGATGATATTGTTTTTAAGTAGTAACAGCTATGCGCATTGAGTTATTATTCAGTCAGGCACCATTTTGGAAAAAAGGTCTCCATGACTTAGCCGTCTGTTGATTATTATCTATTGGCTTCCATAATATCAAATACAGACATATATATATATATACATTTTTTTATCTAGCCACTTCATGATTTACACTTTATACAGTTACAGAGGTTAGTTGTTCATTTGGACAAATCTTTACAGGCATATATCAAGAACATTTTTCCAATTTTGATACCATCCCACTCCTAGATGGTTTTTAGAGCATCTCCCCCACTCATCTATGCATAATCAAATCATAAACTTTATCTTTAAGATGAATTGGGACAAGGGCCTCTGATAGAAAAAGGGTGTAAGAGGTTAACCCATCGAGATACTGAACAGGTCCGCCGGCAGCGGGTACCGACCTGTGGTATAAATAGGCAAACCCATCAGGGTACTGAACAGGCCTATTGGCAATGGGGCATATGCTTGGGGAAGAAGCTTCTTAGATGTTACAGTTACCCCACCGAAGTACTGAACGGGCTTGCTGGCAGTGGGTTCTGACTCTGATATCTCTTTTAAAAGCCTCATCCATACTTGTCTGTATGAACGATGTACCTATGTAAATGTTAAAGAGAAGTCATATGTGTGGGTTAAATAAAATTTAAAGAGATTGTTTGTAATATCCAGTTGATAATCATCTTCAGATGCTCTAAATTTTGGTCACCTAATCCTTGCTAGAAAAAGGTTTATGCCTGGCATTTACTGAGTCCATGAACATAGCTATGAACCTCAGTATTGGTTTTTCTTTTCACTGCTCAGACTGTCTTGTGTGAAGCTGAGTCAAAGTTGGCTAGTACACCATTGGATTCTTTTAGTACTCCTCTTGTCTTGTGTTTTAAGGCACATGTCCTGGTGGAAAAATTTCTATATGAATGACGAGAATGAAGTCTATGCTCATGATTGAAGTTTGGAATATATGAGTGAGATTTCCTGTCTATGAATTGTAGTTAATTTTGTTTTTGTACTGTTAATAAAGATTGGTTTCATGACTTAGCTCTGTTTCTATGTGGCCAGGTGAAGAAGCACCCCTGAAATGAGGTAATTGTGCCATGATATTGTTGGGGTAAAACCAATTTTCAATCCATCTTACTTGCCTTTTCAACTCATACAAGTGGTGTCTTTTGGAGAAAGCCATTTGCTTTAACATCACTGCTTTGGGTACATCTGCTTTGATATCACTGCTATGCTGGTAATTATTTTTCACCCTTGTTAGTTTGAAAATACCTTTGTATCTTACACTGGCTGAGGTGCCATATCGGGTGCCGGATGAGGTACCGCAATGAAAACTGGAAAATTGATATGTTACGTGGTAAAGGTAATGAATGTTGAGATAAGTCTTAATTGTTATAAATTAAGTGTCATTCTTATAAACCAAGTGCTTTTTCCTTTAATATAAAGTTCGATGAACTGTGGATTTACCATATAACCTTGGCATTTATTTAGTTGATACACCACCGTTTATTTGTAAATCATTTTATGGCATTAACCTTTGGCAATATTTCATTTCTTTATTATTAATGTGCCATTGTTAATATAATTTATGTCATTGATATATTTCAATTGGAATTCTTAAACGCCATGGTAAAGATGTCTTATTAGGTTATGGGTTGGTCAAAACATGTTCATATGGTCATGATCCGATGCAACGTGGGCAGTACGTGCCTCAGCTTGCAATGATTCTCTCTACCACGTCTGCTAATTATTATTACCATCCCTTGCCATTATTTTTCGGGCTGTTTCCAGTTTTTATCTCTACCACAGGAGAACGTTGATGAAGTATTTTAATTGTCTTTGAATTAACTGCATGCTCTCTATTAATTCATTGTCTCATATTTTCCTGTTCTCCATGATGCTTAACTGGCATGAACCCTCAAAGTATGGGCAGTTATTAGCTATGCCTAAGTTGTTAGCTTGCAAAGAGATGTTTATTTGGGCTGGGTGGCATTCTTTCTTAACCAATTTACAAGGCCATGATGATGCTATCTCCTTGCAGTTTTCCTTAGGTTTTGATGGGCACACAGCCAAGGTCAGGTCCTTGGAGTTTCTAGTTACAGAGGAGTCAATTACATTGGCTACAGGACTCCCACACACAGGGGATCGTTGGTTTAAGAATTTCCGGTTGCCACGTAAAGATTATGACTGTGTCTTCAAACCTGAATTTTTGGCCATAAAAGGTGAAAAGGGCTTCTCAAAGCTCTGGGTCAGAGATTAATTTCACAATTCCTTAATGGTCATCACCAAGCTCATTACCTATGAAGGACGATTCTCTACCTACAAAGCCTATCACTTTCGCTTGCTTTCTCACTTTGAGTTCGGTAAGCTTCTTAACTTTCCATTTTATTTTTGGACGAGCTTGGGTAAGATGGCCTCGCAAGTTAGGAAGAACATAGAGAATCCTACTCATAGTCTCTACCATCATGGGCTTATCAAGATGCTCATTTTAGCTGAGTTAAAGAAGAAGGATTGGGTATGGGAGCAATTTGTATATGAGCTGTCCAATTCTCATCTCAAATCATCCCTGGGGAATGAACCATGTGAGCCTTGTATCCCTGATCTTGTTGATAAATCCTCCTCTGTAAATATTTTGGAACAGCAAATCAGTCATACTCAGGAACCAACTGTCAAGAATTGTAAGAAGGCCGGACCATCCCATACTAAGAAGTCTCCAGGATCTAAGGGGCAGCGTGTAAAATCTCAGTCTGGGGGGGAAAAGGGTCAGTCTGGTAATGAAAATTTGTTTGCTTCACCCAATTGAAGATTTACCCATAGTATGGTTGTTCAAGAGAAGAAGAGGGCATCTAAAGGTAAGGCACTTGTACATGTCGAGTTGTCCTCATCCACTGCTTTTTCTGCCCATGATAAGTCTGATTCCCATGGTTCCCATCATCATTCCTCCATACCGAGCCCTGTCAATGAGCCTTCATTGCTAGAATCACTTTCAAACTCTAGTCTAAAGTTTGCTAAAGCATCACCTTCCAAATCAGGCCCGAAGTCTGCTAAATGTCACTGGTCAGATGCTTCAGCTCAGGGAGTTGATTACTTTCGACAAAGAAACTTTAAGCTGACCAAGAAATTATAGGAGTATGTTAGACTGGGTCGATTTATCAAGCAGGAAAAAGCAATTTTTAAAGCTAAGGTAGCCTCTTTACAAACCTTAGTTGATGATATTATAGGGTCTAATCGCAGTCTTAGGAAACAGTTAAAGAACAAGGACAAACAGTTTGAAAAATTGCTTAGTGTACAACAACAAACAGCTCCATCTCCTCCTCAAGTACAAGTCCTATTTAATACTTCAGCTTCAGTTTCTGGAGTTTGATCCAAAGATTGATCATCTGCTTTGAGTTTCCAATTTTGTCTGTCTGAAACTTTCTTGCATAGGGACATGCAAGGTCTTCAGTCTGGGGGAGATGTTGGCTTCCTATTTTGACTTGTTCAGCACTATATTTTCTAGTTCCAAGTTCCATGCAACCAAGTAATAATCAGTTCTATTTAGTGATGTTTTGTGCTTGGTTATGCCTTTTAAAGATCAACATTGCAAGGTGCTTTGGTAAGTGACTTTTTAATTGTTATTTATTATTTTGCTTTGTTTTTATGTATATAATGGAACCTTTAGTTTTCATTTAATAATGGGTCAATTAATGAGTCTTTATTTCTTTCATGCAGTGTTCTTTTGGTTATTAGACCCAACGCTTGTCCCGGAACTCAGAAGATATATGAACCATGTTAGGATATTTAGACACTTAGGATTTAGTTAAGATCAACTTGTGTAATATATCCGTTAGGTAAAAGTGTGTTTCTTTAGTATGCATTTGTAAATATTCTAATTCAACGGTCACGATATGTTCTAGACATATAGTGATCTGACGGTTCAACTTCTCTTAGATCATACCTACCATTGATCTGTGGCTTAACACCCGATTGGTCTATGATCTCTATTTAAAGAGCATAGAGAGTCCTTGGCTATTTTATCGATTATGAGAAACTCATGTAACTTTCTTTCTTTTGCATAATAAATTGCTCCAAGTAGCTATTTGGCTGGGGCCGTGGATTGTTTCCCTCTCGAGGGTTTTAACCACGTGACAAACATTGGTGTATTGATCTGTGATCTATTTGTGTGAAGCAGGTGTTCTTGGTGTTCGGTCCTTTGGGAGTACCCTGTGTACCCTAACATGGTATCAGAGCTTTTATGAAGAGTTGCTTTCGGTTTTGATCAAGATCTGGAACCGGTGTTGCCGAAACTTTAAAAGGGTTTCTAGTTCTAGATTTTCTGTGCATTTGTGGCCTGTGGGAGCTGTTCCATTGCGTCCGAAGTGTCATTTCCATTTGGAAATAGTTTTCGCTTCACCAAAAACTGTTTTTGTTTGGTCCAGAAACAACCATTTCGGCAAATCTGAAGGTATAATGTTACAGTGACGGATTTGTTTTATTTTTTTTAAAATCTCTCATATTTTATCAGTCTTATTATTAGATCTTTTTGTTTTAGTCTCGGACTGTTTCCTTCCCTGGCTGCGTATGCTCTTTTCTGTGTACCTTGTGCGATCGCGGCGAATTAGAAACAGTGAGGGAAATGTTTTTTTTTCTTGTCTTCTCAGCTACGTATGCTCTTTTCTGTGCACCTTGTGCGATCACGGCAAATCAGAAACAACGAGAAAACTTGAAAACGTAGACTTTCCGAGTAAGCTAACCAAGATCTAACCCCATTGTGTGGAAAAAGTTTGTTTTTGTTTTTGTTTTTTTTTTCGTTTTTTTTATGATTTGCAGGAAAAAAAAGCAAGCACGGAAAACGAGACAGAAGAGTAAAGAAGAAAAAAAAGAAGCCCCCTTCCTCTTTCCATAGTTTTACATACCTTTTAAACTTAGCTCACTTGGTCCAAAGTTGCTTTACACCTTCATAAGTCTTGAGTTCAAATCTTATCAAGCTACTTGTTAGTGCATGCAATTTTTATTTTCAAGTTACTTTATTGTAAAAGTGCATCTCACATTAATAAAATAAAATAAAAGTGAGTCGCTTAAGTCTTTTGCCGCACTATTTAAAAGTCACATTATTGTAAAAGTGAACATCACTTATTCTATAAAAGTGATTCACTTCAAAGCAACTTTATTGTAAAAGTGATTGTCAAAGGTTGATTTTGGGAAGAGGGGGCTTCTTTTTTTAGTTGGTCCAGTTAATATCTGCAATGTCACTATTGAGGACATCTTCAACATTTCCTTTGATCAAGCATAAATTCATCATCCAGAATCCATTTTAAGTGCCGTTTTTTTTAAAACCGCATATTTTTTTCGAGCTCTTTGCATCCAGACAGTTAGTTTCTGTTCTTTCAGCCATTATTTTACAGTATGGCTGCCCCTTGTGATAATATACTTACAACTTCTAACTATTTCTCATGGAAATATCGTATGGAGGATGTTATGCAAAGTAGGGGACTTTTCTGGATAACCTCAGGGAAAGAAACAGAACCCATTGATTATGATAAGAAAACTAAATGGGAAAATAGATGCGATGAAGCTCGTGGATTGATTGGGATGTCAATCTCTACTGATTTGCGATTCCACATATCTGGCATTGATGAACCTGATAAATCTTGGGAAAAGTTAGAATCTGTGGTTGGTAAACATAATGAAATCCGGGGTCATCAACTTGAGAATGAGTTGCTTTCTTTGAATCCCAATGATTTTTCTTGTATTCAAGACTATTTATCTAAGTATAAAACTCTTAGACTATTATGTGCAGAATGCAAGATTAAGAAAGAAGACAAACAATGTATTTATCATATTCTTTCCAAACTTGGACCTGCATATTCTGTTTTTGTATCTACATTCTACTCCATGAAAGAATCCTTAACTGTAGCCAGCTATGTAGAGCCTAGTCTTGAATCCTTTTGTGATTCCTTAATTAGAGAGCAAGATAAGCTCATTCATCTTGGAATAATTAACAATGCAGATACATCTGGGAAAGCCTTATTGTCCCGACAGAAAGAAAAGTCCAAGCCTCCCAAGAAACAGAATTTTCGCAATAATAAGCAAAACAACGAGGGTACCAAACCCTCTTAGTCAGCTCCTTCTTCAAAAAATTACAAAGGATCCAAGCAAAAAGGAAAGAAGACCGAGCGTCATTGCAATTTTTGTGGGAAAGATAATCATGATGAATCTAAATGTTTTAAGAAGATGGCAGCCTTGGAAGCAGCAATGAAGAAGCACCACATCAGCCTAGATTCGTCTTCAGAATCTAACACTCATGGACATGCACTTTGTGCTTCTGGTTACTCTTATACTGCATCTTCTTCTTCTACTTCAAATGAATGGCTCATTGATTCTGGAGCATCTTATAATATGGCTAAGGATCAAGCCATCTTTTCTACTATGCATGAATGTAACACCAAACAAATATTTGTTGGTGATGATAGATCTCTAAGTGTTGTAGGATCTGGAATAGTTCCAGTAGAAAATGGTCATTTCAGTGATGTACTATGTGTTCCAAAAATTTCCTGCAATTGGTTATCAGTCTATCAAATTACTCATTCAAGTGAAGGTAAAACTGTAATGTTTACACCTCACCAAGTTGTAATAAAGGATTTTAAAAATCCTCAAAATATCCTTGCTACTGGAACTGTTGATGATATTACCAGGTTGTACAAATTTAACAACTTTGGGTCATCCCCTTTTTCAGTTTTTGTTGCTCATAGTGATAACTTGAGCAAACTTTGGCATGAGCGATTTGGTCACTTAAATTATCGCTCATTGCAACAACTATGTAAAGACAATATGGTGATTGGTCTTCCGCTGGTATCTTGTAAGGATGGTGTTTGTTCCGATTGTGTACTCGGAAAACATCATCGGGACAGTTTTGACAAACATGCCTCTTGGCACGCCTCGGTTCCCTTGGAGCTTGTGCATAGTGACTTGTGTGGCCCTCTTCCCTCTGCTTCCTTTTCTGGTTTCAAATATTTCTTAACTTTCATTGATGACTACTCCAGATGCACTTGGGTTTACTTCTTAAAACTTAAGAGCGAAGTACTTAACATGTTCTTGGCCTATAAGGCCCTTGTTGAAACATAATCTGGTCATCAAATTATTAAGTTAAGATCTGACAATGGAGGAGAATATGTTAACAACAAGTTCACTACTTTTTGCACTGAACAAGGAATCCAACAACAGCACACTGTTCCATATACACCACAGCAAAATGGTGTAGCTGAACGGAAGAACCACACTTTAAAAGAAATGGCTAATTGTATGATCCAATCTAAGGGAATAAGTCTTCAATATTGGGCTAAGGCCATAAATTGTGCAAATTACATAGTTAATCGCACACCCACTAAAGTTTTACACGGTATAAAACTGGAAGAAGCATGGAGTAGAATTAAACTAGATGTAAGTCACTTTCGTGTGTTTGGTTGTGAAGCATGGGCTCACATTCCGGATGAAAAACGGAAAGCATTGCAGCCTAAAAGTGAAAAGTGCATATTTGTTGGATATTCTAAAGATGCAAAAGGTTATAGACTTCTTCAGCCACATTCTCATGATATAATCATTAGAAGAGATGTTAAATTTGATGAAAATATCTTGGCCTACGAGCCTAACTTGGCGGGTGTGCCATCTTTGGCCTGCGAGCCTGATTCGACGATTGTGCCTTCTTCTTCTTCTTCCAGCTTCCTTGACAGGTTTCCAACTCCAGTTTCTGATGATGACAGTGAGGATGAAAATCCACCTCTGCCTGCTCATGTTCCTCCAATTGCACCAGCACCATGACTTCCTCGATGGGTCTGTTCAACATGTGAAGCAGCTGGTGATCTTGTCGATGATCCTAGAGATCAACGTCGAACACGTTCTCAATTTCAGCAAGCCTCTTCTCTTTTAGCTCAAGTTTTCAAGAATCATGATCCAGAAACTTTTGCAGAAGCTTTAGGAAATCCATATTGGGATGCAGCTATGGATGAAGAATATCGTTCCTTAATGGAAAACGATACTTGGGATCTTGTTCCTCTTCCAAAAGGAAGAAAACTTGTCAGATGTAAATGGGTCTACAGAACTAAGTATGCATCAGATGGAAGTGTTGAAAGACTTAAGGAAAGGTTAGTTTCCAAAGGTTTTTCCCAAGTTGAAGGGATTGACTACAATGAAACCTTTGCCCCTGTAGGAAAAATGAACTCCATCCGCCTTGTTCTTTCCCTTGCAGCCTTAAATAACTGGGAAGTCCATCAAATGGATGTCAAGTTTGCCTTCTTACATGGTGATTTACATGAGGAAATTTACATGGAACAACCTCCTAGATATATTCAGAATAACTCTAGCCTTGTCTGTCTCCTTAAGAAATCCATATATGGCCTTAAGCAAGCTCCTAGAGCTTGGTATGCCAAAATGGATACCTTTCTCCTTGACATTGGTTTTTCTAGATGCCATTCTGACCCTAATGTCTATACCAAGAAAGTAGGAAACCATCTCATCATACTTGTTCTTTATGTTGATGATCTTATCCTTACTGGTAGTGACCCTAACCTTATAACCCATGTGAAATCTAGACTTAAGCAAAATTTTGAAATGTCAGACTTAGGACATTTGCATTATTTTCTTGGTCTCCAAGTCTTGCAAACCAAAGAAGGAATCTTTCTTTCCCAGTCTAAGTATGCTTGTGACCTTCTTCGTCGCTTCCACATGGACGATTGTAAACCAGCCCCTTCTCCCTTCCAGTCTGGAGTCAAGCTTTCTACCACTTGTACTTCCCATGAAGTAGATGCCACCTTGTATCGTCATATTGTTGGTAGTCTTTTATACTTGACTCATTCCCGTCCTGACCTTTCCTTTGCAGTTGGTTGTGTTGCCCGTTATATGCAAACTCCTCATGAAAGTCACTGGAAAGCAGCAAAAAGAATACTTTGATATATTCGAGGTACACTTCAGTTTGGGATTCATTACAGAACAGGGGGGAAACCTTTGTTGGTTGGTTTCACTGATTCAGATTGGGCCGGTGATCCTGATGATCGGAAGCCTATTGCAGGTTATGTTTTCAGTCTGGGATCTGGACCTGTCACTTGGGATTGTAAGAAACAACAAGCTCTTGCTCTTTCTTTAGCAGAAGCAGAATATCGAGCCGCAGTTAATCCCAGTCAGGAAGCTTTATGGCTTCGACAGATCCTTTCAGAGTTTGGATTCGAGCAGCAGCAGCCTCCACTTTGGTGCGACAATCAAAGTGCCATCAAGCTTGCCAAAGATCCAGTTCTACATCAGCACAGCAAACACATTGAGCTACACATGCACTTCATCAGAAATCTTATTCATGATCGTGTTATTGAAGTGCTCTATTGTCCTACAGATGATCAAGTTGCAGAAATCTTCACCAAGTCTCTTACAGAAGTGAAGTTTTCTAAACTTTAGTCTATGTTAGGAGTTCAGAAATGTGTCCTTAAGGGGGGATAGGCTCTAATGCCTCCTTCCTTCTCCTAATAGTGTTACTTTTGTAAATCCTTCAATCCTATCCCAAGTTGTTCTTAAGGGGGGATGTTAGGATATTTAGACACTTAGGAGTTAGTTAAAATCAACTTGTGTAATATATCCGTTAGGTAAAAGTGTGTTTCTTTAGTATGCATTAGTATGCATTTGTAAATATTCTAATCCGACGGTCATGATATGTTCTAGACATAGAGTGGTCCAACGATTCAACTTCTCTTAGATCATACCTACCATTGATCCATGGCTTAACACCCGATTGGTCTATGATCTCTATTTAAAGAGTATAGAGGGTCCTTGGCTAGTTGATCGATTATGAGAAGCTCATGTAACTTTCTTTCTTTTGCATAATAAATTTCTCCAAGTAGCTATTTGGCTGGGGCCGTGGACTGTTTCCCTCTCGAGGGTTTTAACCACGTGACAAACATTGGTGTATTGAGCTGTGATCTGTTTGTGTGAAGCAGTTGTTCTTGGTGTTCAGTCCTTTGGGAGTACCCTGTGTACCCTAACAAACCAGCGATTTGGGGGATTTTGTCCACAGAGGAGATGTCTCTCTTGGGTTCACATCACTTTCTAGATGAATGTGAATATTATTCAGGTTCTGTTTCGTGGCTGTCCTTTTCTCAAGGCGTTGTTGTCCTCCATATTTAGCAGTGTATGGATCTCAAGGGATTTGAATCCAATATTTTCGTTCATGTATGTCGAGAGAGGTGTAGAGTTGTTAGGATAGGGTCGATCCTTGCTCCAAGGTCGATTTTATTTTGTATTTCAAGTATAAAATGTAACTTTGAAACCCTAAGGAGGATACACACACAGAGAAGACTGTAAAACTCTGCTTTTATTAATTGATCAAGCGTTTATCTCCTTAAGCTTTTGATTTCAGACTTGTAGGTGTTGAAGGCAGGGCCCACCTTCAACTCTGACCAGCTGTGCATATCATTGTTTTCTTTTGTTGTAAGTAAAGCTAGATTACATGTTTTAAGATTGCTTTCGTAAATGAATGCCAATAGCTTTATTCACTTGTGATTTGGGAATGAGATTCGCGTTTACATAGAACTAGTTCAATGTCATTGCAATGGGTATGATGAATTTGATTGTATTTAGTTTGCTGTAGGAACAATTGAATAGAGGACTGAAAGTAGATTTGGATTTCATACTTCTTTTGCTTCCAGCTTGATACCGGTTATTTGATGGTTGCAATCCTTGTTTAAGAATCCTTTCAGGGTTATAGAGTTAATGAAACTGTGGAGTACTTTAAAAGATTGGATTGTATTGTTTCTAAATGTGAAAGAACTTGCAGTACCTATTAAATCTACAGAGGGTTTAAAGATCTTAGTTTACAGAGTATTTAGGGTTTTTCGAACAACATTTTAAATTGGCTATATAGGGATTGGAATCATGCTTCTGTTTACTTCATGGTGTTGAATGAAATTTTAAGGAAAAGAATCATAGTTCATTAATTGATGACAACATTGTTTCCTAGAGTTGAATATCAGTTCCATAATACATGCAAATTAGAGTGAGTGAGTATTCTTTGGATAGTTCCAATATTCTTTTGTGTGCCTAGAACGCAGGTAGAGTATATTTGACATTAGCAGCAAGTTAAATTTCATTTTGTTAACTATTTGTGAACGATTTAGGGTTAAGAAAAGACAGATTTCTTTTCAGTAGTTGTTTGAGAGTGATAAGTGTTTGTATAAATTTTGGCATCGGATTCTTTAGGGTTGATATGATATAAAACCTTTAGGATTGTCCCAGCATCTTCATTTTGTAGGTAAGATTGGAACTAGGGTTTTCCTTTAATAAATTACTTACCTGCTTGGTTATTTGCCTTGAAGAATAGATCAATAGTTAGTATAGCTTGAGGTTGCTGAAGATTACATTAGATCTGAAAGTATTGAGGACTGTAAGATAGGGATTAGCAAGCTGATTTCCTTTCTTTAGGACAGACTTAATAAATCTTGGCATTTTATTTCTTGTTTGTAAGTAGACTAGAATTTCTTTAAGTATGAACATTGAAACTACTTTGCCCACACATATGGTGTAGCATCTCGAAGTATACATATTCCGGTCGATAATTAAATTAAGGTAAATTAAATAACAATAATTTTACCAAACACATTACAGACCCTCCACCAGCCCTGCGCGTAAGTTTACGTCCAACCCAATCATATCGAAGAAGACCTCTCTGTTTCCCATCAAAAACCCATCTGCATGTTCTGGGAAGGAAGACAATAGCTCCAACGATGAAGAAATGGTGACATCCGGTGGCAATTTGACGACATCATCAAATGAGCCCGCACAACCAACATCTCTAGGATACACCTGTCCAATCAAGGAGGGACCATGGCCTGGGCAGAAACCATGACCTGTGGTCGTTACGGCTACGTGTCCATCTGTCTCCTTGCATGGTTTACGTTCAGGTTCCTTCCTGGCCATGTGCCGCAGATTTTGAAAATGTCAAGTTTTTCTTTGTTTATGCTCGATTAATTGGATGGATTTTGCCTTATCCTCCAAGAACTATGTAGGTTTTTGTCTTTTCTTAGTTGGAAGGCCTATTTTACCTCTGGGAGGAGGATTATTTTGGACCTGTTTTCCTTCCCGGAGTGAGGGCCCAGCTATACTCTAATACTCTATATCTACTTCAATTGAGTAGGTCGGTCTGTAACTATGCATGTATTACTATTTTCTTCTCTTTTTTAATAGAATAGATCTCAAATTACAAAAACAAAATAATGTAATTACTATTACCGATATTTTGTCGAGTCGTATTTTCATTAATCAACCAATAATTTAACCAAATTATTCCATCCTTAACTCATCCCTTCTTGAGGTGAATGTGCTTTTGGATTTAATATAAGTTTTGTATATTATATATTTAATAATATTTATTCTTTCAATGGGGGATAACCTTGACGATTCTAAGAGGAGAATAAGATAGGGGATGTTGCTCTTAATTTTAAGATTACAAGTTATATACTGCTTATGGATTTTCTCAATTCTTCTCCATGATTATCTGGAAATGCTACATCCCCGAGCTTCACATCCATATAAGATAATTAAAGGGACTAGCATTTTAAAGAGGAATTTCTTTTTGTCCAACATCAGAAGGTTTGTTGATTTACAGTTTTTTTCAAGGAAAGTAGGATTTTTGTTAAACCCCTGGTTTGAAACCTCATTTTTTTGTTAATGTAATTTTGTAAAATATTATGAGTGCATGTAAGGTAGAACTCATGTTTTACTTATTTTGTTAATAGTAAATTTGAGCTAGCATTGGTAGAGCCAACACATTGAATGACTAAGGAATCATGTATTCACCTAGGTTTATGAGAGGGTGGTGTCATAGATCCTAAAAGCTAAGTGTGACCCTATTTAACTCTTCTTAACTTATAACTTTGATAAACCCGTACTTTCCCTAATTAATTTTTTAAACCTGTTTTTGAAGTTAAAAATGGGGTTAAGAAGTTAATAGAAAAATAGGGAAATTTTTTCAAAAAGGTGACAAGGACAAGCAAGTTTGGTGAAACCTTGGGGGAATGAGGACAAAGAACATAGTGAAGGAGGAAGAGGAAAGTAACACTGACATAGAAAATGTGAAAAAACAATGAAGAACATGAATTTTGAACAAGGAAAGAATAAAAATACAATGAGTAGCATGGGAATGTTGTAGCATTGAGGAGAATTGTGACTGTACATAAAATTCATGGTCAATTGGAATCGCTGGAGGACAAAGAAGCAAGTACAATTCCAAAGTAAAGTGTCCAATTTGAAGAGGTTGTGGTAGTTGGGTTGTTCAAGTGAACCTGTAAGCCCAAGCCTATTTTGTTATCTTTTTGGTTGATAAATTTTTCTGGTCTTTGCCTCTAGTTGCACCAGTGATATAAAAATGGTGTAAGAAATTATTTTGCTGGAATTCTAAGCATAGATGTAGTGATGGTTTTCACTGTGGTGCTAGATAGAATGAAGCGAAAGGAAGGAATTGCTTAGTTCACATGGATTTGGTAATAAAACAATAAATCATGTTGCTAAGTGACAAAATCTGAGAGAAACCTAGGACTGGTGAGAATCTATGGTGAATGCATGAGTCTCAACTTGGGGGTGTATTTCTCCTGAGAGAAAAATAAGCAGAATTTCCTAATGTTGGGTGGAATGTAGTTTCCATGAACTAGTTGCCCATTTCAATTATTTTGCAACTAATTTTATTTGCTTAGAAATTGTGTTTTCATTTATGAAATGGTAAATAATTAATGACTAATAAAAGTTTTGAATTCAATTTCCTTGTTAAATTTCCTAAGTTTTGATGCAAGGTATAAATTCATGCTTTATTTTAATTAATTCATGGGTATGAAATATGTGCAAGTTTAATTATATTGTAATTATCTGAAATTTTATGAATGGTAGTTCTTTATTCAAGTCAGAGTTAAATTCATTCCATTCCCGAGCTTGAAATCGTATGTAGAAGTTATTTTATTTAGAAAATAATAACTCCTAAGAGTTAAATAAAATGTTTGTTTTTTATTTAATTATTTAATGAAGTTTATATGTTTGTGTCGTAGATATGTTCAACCCGTTAATTATTTAATAATAAATTTTGGATGAGTGCGTTGAACATATATTCGACTCATTAATTATTTAATGCACTTTGTATGTGTGTGTCAAAGATCCAAATTAATGAAAGGTTTTGTTTAAAGTTACAAGTTTTAGAATGGTAGGGTTTTCATGTTAAATTTATATGTCTTTTGTCTTATATGAATTTGGAAATTATAAAATAAATAAATAAATATTTTTCCCTTTTATATTTTGGAAACATGATTTTAGGAGTAACTAAGCGATAAGTTTTAGGGTGAATTCCTTGTCTTAATGAACATTTGACTTATTAATTTTTATGTCCTTGTGTGCCAGTCCACTTATTGGATTTCTTTTTATTGAATTTCCTTGTTTCAAGAAAAAATTTGACATAATTTTAATTCACTCTATGGAAACTCACTCTTTCTTAGTTCTTAGTTCACTCAATCCCATCTCACTCCCTTGTAGCTCATGATAAAGTGTGAGCCAGAGCTCCCGAGAATAAATCTATTATGCTCTAATGTTATGGAGTTAATCATGTGAATCTTGGATTAGAGTTTGACTGCACAATTCTTACTCTGTAGTAAGTTAAGGTTAACTTATGTTTAGTAAGTGCATACAAACATAGGTTACATGAATATTTATGAATCTCATAAATTATCCTAATATTTTTCTGTTATTGATTTTGTTTATTATACACTTGTATAAGAATTTATGGGTCTGACAAATTAGTTTAAGCTTCTGCTATTTACTTATGATAATTATGCACTTAACAAATATGCATATAATGCTTATAATATTCACTTGTTACGTTTATGCATGTAACATATATGCATATAATATTCGTATCAACAAAATTATTTGTGAAGTCTAGTGTGACACATGGTGTGTTAGAGCTTGGTATCAGAACTAAGGATTCAACCCTTTTCCTCTTGGATATGTTTGCATATTAAGAGAATTGTGCTATATAGTTTATTTAAATTTATATTATGATTGAATTAATTGTATCGACGTGGTTAGTGTAATTTACATTATGCATATAAATTTAGATGTCGACTAACAAACTTGGATAAATTTCACATTGTTAGAACAATATAGTTTTTCCATTCCTTGTAATTGCAAGTTGCCAGAGTAGTGGGAAGGAATAATTGCAAGATGTCTGAGAACCCTAAAATATCACATTTTGCAGAAGAAAGGAGACTGGGTGATGACCAAAGGAGAAGAAGATTCCCTCAACAAAGAAATTTCATATAGGTACCGAAATTCCAATGACCGGGATGTGAATTTCCAACACCATGCAATTGGTAGCCATAATGGAAATGTGAAATCTGAAATTCATCACAAGCATAGCCCTAAACAACAACATAAAAGAAAAAGATATGAAAATGTATTACAAGGTGAACTAAGAAAACTTAATCCTCCTACCTCTGATGAAGAGAAGTGTGGGGAAGTTGTAGAGATGTGAATTGAATATATGAAAAAGTATTTGCAATTACATTACTATTCAGATAGTCAACAAGACATGATTTCCATATTTAACCTTAAGGGAAAATCATAACATTAGTGGGAACAATTGAAGGAAGTAAAAGGTCTATAAGAGAGGACGATATCTTGGAAAATATTTCAGAAATTCTTCAAGCAATAATATTTATCACAACAGTATTGCGATAAGAGGATGCTTGAATTCTTTGAACTCTAATTGGGTAACATAACCATGGACGAGTATGAAAAGAAGTTTTTGGAGTTGTTAAGCTATGTGGATTTTATTCAAGAGGATAAAGTATAAATCCAATGTTTACTTAGTGGCCTTCCAACATTATATAAATACCAGTTCAATTATGATGAGCCACTTACATTAAAATAGTGCATAAGGAAGGCCAAGTGCATGTATGAACAAGGAAAGAACACGCAAGATCTTCACAAGAGATGGGAAATTAATCTAAAGACAAAACAAGAGCATAGGAAAAATGGATTCAAGCCCTTTGGTGGTAAGTAGGAATGCTTCAACTCTTTCAAACAACCACATCAGAAAAGGGGACCAAGGATAAATGAACCCATAATGGAAGTCTTTACTAGTTAAATGCTGGAGATGTGGAGGTGACCACTATCTCAGCAGTTGTTTTGAGAAAAAGAAAAAGGATGCTGAAATTTATAATTTGAATGAACCATCTACACTGAGGGATGTATCTCATAACATTTAGTGTATCTATTCAACTTTGGAAAATTGCCAAGCATATCATTAGTGATCAATGATCGAAATTGAAGGTAAAATAAGCAATTTACCAGTTTCAAATTTAATTGATTCCAGAGCCACATTCAGTTATGTTAATATTAACTTGGTTGAAAGATCAAAGTTAGTGGGACAAAAATTGCATAAACATAGATTGGTGCAATTAGCTACAGGGGTGAACATGAAAGTTACAACAGTGGTTGAAGACTGTAAATTTACCATGAATGGGTTGCAAGCCAAATCTAATTTGGAAATAATTCCTTTGGGATTATATGACATTTTGTTGGGAATGGATTTGCGTGAGATGCATCATGCAATTCTAGGTTTCCAAGGCAATGTTGTGACTTACATAGATGAGGATGGAAATTAAGTACATTTAAAAGGAATACCTAGACCATTTTCAGATAGGGAAATATCGGCCATAAAATTGAACAAACGCATTCGTAAAGGATGTCAGCTATACATTATTCATGTTGAATAATTGCGAGCTGAAATAGAGCCATGCACAGAGGTAATGACCATTCTCAATGTGTTTGAAGATGTATTCCAAGATGTGCTTGGTTTTCCTCCTAAAAGAGACATCAATTTCACCATCGATTTGGTACCTAGGGTAGTTCCTACATATAAAGTACCATACAGGATGAACACCCCATAGCTTTGAGAATTGTAGATGCATCCGAAAGAATTGTTGAAGGGGTACATCCACCGTAGGATTTCACCTTGGGGAGATCCAACACTATTCACAAAGAATAAAGACAGTGCGTTGAAGTTGTTTGTAAACTATAGGTAACTAAATAAAGCTACAATAAAAAATAAATATACATTTTCGATGATTGATGATATTTTTGATCAGTTGAGAGGGGAAAAGGTGTTATCCAAGATCAATCTTAGATCTGAGTATCACTAGGTGCACATTCATGATGAAGACATTTGTAAGACCGCTTTTTGGACTAGGTTAACAAATGCACCAACCACATTCATGTGTTGAATGAATGGGGTATTCAAGGAATTTTTGGATAAATTAATTATAGTATTTTTAGATGATATTTTGGTTTATTCCAAATATGAAGAAGAGAACGAAGAGAATCTCATGATCACTTTGCATATCTTGAGAGAGAATCAAATGTATGTTAAGGTTAGTAAGTGTTCTTTCTACCAGAAAACAATTTTTATATTTGGGCCACATCATCTCTCAAGAAAGTGTAGCTAAGATCTATTGAAGATTGGCCTACTCCTAGGAATTTGATAAAGGTTAGATCATTCATTGGATTAGCAGGTTACTATAGGATATATAAAGAAGAAATTTCTTGAATTGCAAATCCAATCATTTCTTTGCAGAAGAAGGGAGTAAAGTTCATTTGGAGTAAAAAGTGTGAGGAAAGTTCCACGCTTGTTAAAAGAATTTCTTACTCGAGCTCCAGTGTTAAAGCCTCCAAATCCGAAGAAATATTATGTTGTATGCATTGATGCATCATTGGAAGGACTTGGAGGAATTTTGATGCAAGACAATCACTTGATTTTCTATGGATCATGAAAGTGAAAAGAACGTGAGAAAAAACATACTTCTCATGACCTAGAGTTGGCAACAATAATTCATGCACTCCGGATGTGGAGACACTACCTCATGGGGAGCAGGTTTGTTTTAAAAAATGATCATCATTGTTTAAATTATCTATTTGAAAAGAATCATTTAAATGCTACGGAAGCTAGATGGATTGAATTCTTAAGTGAGTTCAATGTCGAGATCAAGTACATAAAAGGAAAGGAGAATAGATTGGAAGATCACTCATCAAAAGAGCACAGCTAATGCAAATTTCATCCATCAGTGACTCGAAATCAAACCTAAAAATTAAATTGCATGAGGCATTGAGGTTACATAATCATTCCTAACATGTTGCAACAGTCTTATAGTTAGGTAGCGAACCTGTAAATTATTCTAAATATTCAATGAATGAAGATCGAATTCTTCAATTCGATGGAAAAAATTATGTACTAGTTGAAAGTGAAATTAAGAATATAGTAGTGCAAGAAATGCACAATATACCATATGTAGGACATCCAAGGTATTGAAAGACCTTAACAACAATTAAAAAATAATTTTATTGGTCAGGTATGAAGAAGGAAGTGGCTATGTATATTGTTCATTACTTGGAATGCCAAAACGTTAAAGTATAGTGTAAGAATTATGTTGGTCTACTCCATCGATTGCCTATACTGGAATGGAAGTGGGATGTACTAACCATATATTGTATTACCAATTTTCCAAGAAATTAGAAGAAACATGATTCCATCATGGTGGTGGTTGATAAACTAACAAAGTCATCACACTTTGTACATGTTCAATCAACTTTCAAAGCATCCAAGATTCCATAAGTTAATATGAAAAAAATCGTCAGGTTACATGGAACACCTAAGGCAATAGTTTCAGATCGCGGTCCAAATTTCACTTCGAACTTTTGGAAAGTCTTGTTCAAGGAATTTGGTACTAAATTAAATATTTGTACAACGTATCAACCATAGTCTAATGGACAGACTGAGCAAGTGAATAGAATTATTGAAGACATGTTTAGAATGTACATGATGGAAAATACTAGTAAGTGGGAACATTTATACCGTGTTGAGTTTTATTATGATAATGGTTAGAAGGAATCACTGAAGATGAGTCCTTTCGAAGCACTTTATGGCATAAATTGCAGCGTTCCAGTGAACTGGGAGAGACCTGTGGATAGGTTGATTGTGGGACCATAACTGCTTCAAGAAATGGAAAAATAGGTAGCAAAGATAAAACATAATTTGAAAGCGGCTCAAGACAGGAAAAATAATTATGTTGATAGGGACAGAGTACATAGAGAGTTCCAAGATAGGGACAAAGTGTTTTTTAAATTCAAAGGAAGAAAAGTACATTGAGGTTGTGAAGCCACAAGAAGTTGGTAGCTAGATTCTATGGACCATTTGAAGTCCTGAATAGAATTGGACCTGCAGCTTATGAGATTTCTCTTCCACCTATGATTAAAATAGATAATGATTTCCATGTATCATTATTAAAGAAATATGTGTATGATAGTAATCATATTCTTAATTGGTTCGTTATACAGGTAGAACCCGAAGGGGAAATTTAAATTCAACCCATCTGCATATTGGAAAAAAAGAACCAAGATGCTCTAGAACAGGGCCATCAAACAAGTAAAAGTCCAATGGGCACACTACAATCTAGAAGAAGTGACATGGGAGATAGAAGATGATATGAGGGAAGAATAGCCCAATCTATTTGAAAACTAATCAAATGAATATAATCTTTTTGAAGTTTATTTTCAATTTTTGGACAATATGAACATTGAGGACAATGTATAATTTAAGGGGGAGGGGAATGTAACACCCGTGGTTTGAAACTCCATTATTTTGTTAAAGTAATTGTTTAAAAGAATATAAGCGCCTGTAAGGAAGAACTCATGTTGTAATTGTTTTGTTAATATTAAATTTAAGTTGGTAGTGGCAGATCCAACGAACTGAATGAATGGGGACTCGTGCATTTCACCTAGGTCAGTGAGGGGATGGTGTCATATAGCCTAAAATATAATTATGACCCTATTTAACTCTTCTTACCTTATAACTTTGATAAAACCATACTTTCCCTAATTAATTCCTTAAACATATTTTTCAAGTTAAAAAGCTAATAGAAAAATTGGACAAGTATTGCAAAAAAGTGACAAGGACATGAAAAGTTGGTGGAACCTTGGGGGAAAAGAGGATGAATAATGTAGTGACGGAGAAAGAGGAAAAATAGTATTGACAGAGAGAATGTGAAAGAGGAATGAATAACATGAATTTGGAACAAGGAAAGAAGAAAATGCAATGAGATGCATGAGAATGATGTAGCATTGAGAAGAATTGTGATTTAACATAAAATTCTTGGTCAATTGAAATCACTGGAGGATAGATAAACAAGTCCAGTTCCAGAGTGAAGTGTCCAATTTGACCAGTTTGTGGAAGTTGGGTTGGTCGAAAGCCTCTTTTGTTACCTTTTGGGTTGATAAATTTGTCTGGTTTTTACCTATGGTTGCACTACTAATATGGCAATCGTGTAAGAAATTATTTTGGTGGAATTCTAAGCACAAATGCACTAATTGTTTTCATTGTGGTGCTAGATAGAATGAATTTAAAGGAATGAATTGCATATTTTCCATGGATTTGGTACTAAACCAATAAATATTGTTGTCAAGTGAGGAAATCAGAGAAAACTTGGGACTTGTGAGAATCTATGGTGAATGCATAAGTCTCGTCTCGGGGGTGGAGTTCTGCTGAGAGAAAAATGAGAAGAATTTTGTAAGGTTGGGTGGAGCATGGCCACCACGAACCAGTTTCCATTTTCAATTATTTTGTAGATAGGTTTATTTTCTTGGAAATTGTGTTTTAATTTATGAAATGGTAAATAGTTAATGACTGATAAAAGTTTTGAATGATTTCCTTGTTAATTTTCCTAAGTTTGGATGCAAGGTATAAATTCATCCTTTATTTTGATTAATTCATGGGTATGAAATATGTGCAAGTTTAATTATGTGGTAATTATCCAAAATTTTATGAATGCGAGTTCTTTATTCAAGTTGGAGTTAAATTCATTCCATGTGGATAATGTTAATTCCTTTCTCAAATTGTATGTCGAATTTATTTTATTTGGAAAATAATAACTCCTAAGAGTTAAATAAAATGTTTGATTTAATTATTTAATGAAGTTTAGATGTTTGTGTCGAAGATATGTTTGACACATTATGCATCATGGGTAAATTTAAAACCACTAGATGATTTGGGATGATTATAATTTTGTTTATTAATTAATTATAAACAATACTTTGTGACAAGACACATTTTTAGGTAGTTTACAATTAGAGGTATTGTGGTTTTGGGTCCATCTTAATTCACTCTGTAGTATCTCACTACTCTATCCAATCTCACTTTGTGGCAGGTCATGATAAAGTTTCAGAATTCCCAAGAATAAAGTTTTATACATAAAGGTTTGAAAATATTACTTTGTAGCACATAATTCAATTCTTTAGTAGTTAAAATATTGTAACATTTATATTAAAAAAGGTGAACTATTTATATGTATTAACCTAATGATTTTAGTTGAGTTAAACTCTACATGATACCTAAGGCAATTTCTATTGCGTAGTAAGAATAAAAAAAAGGGCATGTCTAATTATTATTTAACCTTGTCTTAACATTATGGTAATATAAATCTTTAAAAATGCTTATGCTCTAATGTTATGGAGTTAATCGTGTGAATCTTGCATTAGTGTTTTACTGCATAGATACAACCCAATGAAATAAGGTTAACGTATGTTTACTAAGTGCATACAAACATTGGTTGCTTGATTATTTATGAATCTCATAAATTATCCTAAGATTTTTCTAATTTTGATTTGTTTATTATACATTTCTATAAGAGTTTATGGGTCTTACGAATTACTTTCAGCTTCCACTATTTACTTATGATAATTATGCATTTTAATATGCACTTTTCACATTTATAGATGTGACAAATATGCATATAATATTCATATAAAAAAATGAGTTGTGAAGCCTAGTGTGACATCAGGTGTGTTACAACTTGGTACCAGAGAAAAGGATCGAACCCTTAGCCTCTGGCTAAATTTTCATATTAAGATAATTGCGTTATATAGTTTGTTTAAATTTATATTATGATTGAAATAAATGTATCAATGTGGTTAGTGTAAATTATATTATGCATATGAATTTAGATGTGCACTAACAAACTTGGATAAAGTTCACATTATTAGAACAATACAGTTTTTCCAAGCCTTGTAATTGCTAGTTGCCAGAGTAGTGGGTAGGCATAATTGCATTATGGATGAGAGGCCTAACATATAATAGTTTGCAGAAGAAATGAGTATGGGTGATGACCAAAGGACAGATTCCAATGGACGTCAGTCTGAAATGGAACCCAAGGAAGTCTTCCAAACATTGAAGAATATTCAGGTTGGAAATGAAAATATTTCATAGTACATGGAGTGGAATAATAAAATTAACCAACAATTGATGCAGAATCTAATGCACATGCATGATAAAGTGCAACAAGTACCTTCTATGACAGTAAGGGAAGGAGAAGACTCCCTAAACAAAGAAATTTCAGATAGGTATCATCATTCCAATGAACGGGATGTGAATTTCCAACACCATTCAATTGGTAGCCATGATGGAAATGTGAATCTGAAATTAATCACATTGAATAGCCCTAAAAGACACCAGAAAAAAAGAGAGATGAAAATGTATTACAAGGTGAACTAAGAAAACATAATCTTGCTACCTTCGCTGGAGAGAAGTCTGTGGAAGTTGTAGAGATGTGTCATGAAGAGATGAAAAAGTATCTGCAATTACATGAAGGACTATTCATACAGTCAACAAGCCAGTATTTCCATATTTAACCTTCAGGGAAAAACCTACCATTGGTGGGAACAATTGAAGAAAGTAGAAGTTCTGGAAGAGAGGAAGATATCCTAGAAAATATTTCAGAAATACTCGAAGCAAAAATATTAATCATAGTATTATTAGGATAAGAATATGTTTGAGTTCTTTCAACTCTGATTGGGTAACAGGACCATGGAATAGTATGGAAAGATATTTTTGGAGTTTTTAAGCTATATGGATTTTATTGAAGAGGATAAATTAAAAACCCAATGTTTCCTTACTGTCCTTCCATCATTCTATAAAGACCAGATCAATTATGATGAGCCAATTGTAACACCCCGGTTTTGAACCCATGGTATTAAATGGCATATGATGTAAATATTGTAATAAAACTTGGTGTGGAGCTCAAGGCAAAGGCCCCACCATGGATTTAGTGTTTTATGTTTGGCGATTAAAATCGATTACGATGGTTTATGTGCTAGCAAGGAGCAATATGTTGGGACATCATGTACAATGCTAATTAATAAAATACCACGAGTAGCTACATGTTGCAATTTTAAAGAGATGGGGGCATGATTTCAGAAGGAATAGGGAGGGGGGATTAATTAAACCCTTGAGCATATGGGAAAATCCATGTCTAAGGGGGGAAACCCATAAAATGGTTCATCTACCCTTTTGTCTTTTCTGCCCAATCACCCAAAAACATTTTCTTGTCTTCTTGGGAAAGTAAGAGCCCATGCCAGGGATTGATTACCCATCCCTCATGCACGTGGGTCTCTTTCACGTTGTAATTCCTTGGTTTTGACCCCGTTTGCATTGAGCATATATGTTGTATATGTATTGTAATTGATCATGGTGTGGAGCTAGGAAAACGCCCCACCATTGATTGTCATATTGTGTTTCGGCGATGCCGATGGTAAAGTTGTGTTATCCAGGCACGTTATAATGTTCGACACCATGTACATATGAAAAATTAATTAAAAGACATACAACCAGCTATGTCAATGAAACAATGATGAAAATGGCATGATTTCCTAGGGTTAAGGGTGGGGGGGATGTCTAACCCTTGGAGTCCATTGGGGAACAACCAAGTATCAAGTGGTGAACCATCTAGCTATTAGCCACCTTTCTGTCTTATTCACCCTTCCTTGTCTCATCCACCAACCATTTGAATTATGCCAGAGTTGGTTGGGTAGTTACTACCCTTGGGAAACGTATGCATGGGTAGTCATGTTGTTGGCAGGACTGCCAGTCCTTTTCCCACACGCATACTCCACCAAGGGAGTGCATGCATTCCTCACACGAGGGGGGGAAGAGGGGGAATTGAGCAGTCACAGAGACACTCGTTTTTCCTTACATATGGCTGTGTGTAGTTATTTTCACATTTTGGTCTGGGTCTAAATTGTTGGACATTGGGGAGGTATGTGTATGTGTCAGAAAGCTTCACAATAGAGGTCGTATTCATTCTTCTTACGTAGGGGAGAAGTCATGGCTGTCATCTGTGTGAATTTGGTTTGTTGTAGGTTTGTTGTTGAGTCGTTTTGGCCATGATAGGGCCATAAATGACTCTGGATTCGAATATCTTAGTATAGGTTGTGTATTACCCAATTTTCGTCCTGGTTTTTCTCTGTGGTGGTGCTTCCCTCAAATCCCAGAGCTGCGTTTTGCTGTGTATTTTGTGTTTGTTGGTCTTGGACTATTTAGGAGGGGAAATGGAGTCTGAGCGTGCTTGATAAACCTAGTGGTGCAGGTCCATAGCTCTTCAACGAGCCGACTAGCTTAGCAGCCAGTTTCTCCAGTTCCCTAAATAGCTTGCTAAACCCACGATATTGGCTGGATTATTACCTGATAAAACCAACTGTGTTGGCTTGGCTGAATTGTATACCCCTGGTTACATGGGATCTTGCTAGTTTCCCTTAAACCCTGTGGAATCATGCCTAGCTCAGGGGTGGCAGTGTTGCTGAGAGATTGATGAGTATATTGGCCTACTATTGGGTGGAACGTTGCATCGACGTAGTTGGTTATGGGGCAAGATTTCCTGAAGATAAGTATTCTTGTGCTTAAATCCTTGCAACAGTATTATTTTTTGAATGAACATGATGAATGCTTATATTCTGTGAATGTATGATGACATGCATTTTCTTCGACTGTATGTTAAAGAAATCATGCATATTATCTATGTATGTTAACATATTATCATCATCATGTATTTCTATATATTTTATTATGTACATGTTTAACTTCATGGGACTTGGTTAGCCCGGGTCTTTAGTTAGCACGTTCAGTCACATTCTCTTTGTCGATCGGAGGGTCAGGGATGTGACATATTGGTATCAGAGCTTATAGGTTGCAGCAGTGGGGCTTTATCGACCAAGAACATCAGTTGATGAGGTTGAGTAACTTTTGTTGAAAGATAGGCAAGCAAACAGAAAAATCAAAATTTTTCTAAGTATGGATGTCGGATGACTTTGGCTAAGTCCATTCGATACATCAGATTCCTTCATTGGAAGACAGTCGCAATGGCGGCTGTGAAGGACAAAAGCAAGCTGCTACGACGGCGGTTGGTTCAGCAGAATCGATCTTATGACCTTCAGCGGATTCCTTTAGCTATGGTGGGTGACAATCAAAGTTTAAGCTGCTACAGTGGTTGGATCGCCTCGAGGGAGCCGATGGAGGCGAGTCGATGCACAGCGGTCGTGTCGATAGGATGGAGCCGACACAAATATGCTGAGGAGACCCGATGGAATCAAGCATAAATATAGTCTTCGGTAACAACGATAGAAAGTATACAAGAATTCTTTTGATGCAGTGATGACAGGAGATAAAGGAAAGGCTTGCTGGAAGGGAGCCGCAATGGCAGGAAAGAAGAAGGGTTGGGAGCCGATGTCGTCGAGCAAGATAAGCCAAGAAGAATAAAACTTTGAATTTTGTGTGGAAGAAATCAGCAAAAATTCAAAGATTGAGCTGCTATGTCCACTGAGAAAAGAAAACAAATGGGCCAATACAGTGGTGGAAATTGAACTTCCCATCGCAACGGCGGCAGACGAAATTCGAAGAAGAAGTCGACGAATGGAGGCAGGAAATTAGAGTTCAAGCCACTATGATGGTGGGTACAAAATTTTTTGCAGCCGTTATGGTGGGTGAAAGATGGAAACTGAGTCACTACGATGGCAGAAAGGAAATAAAGAAGAGAGACGACGTGCAGAGGCATGAAGAGGAATACTTGGTTGCTACAGCGAGTGAATGCTGAAGATCTTTCTGCTATGGTAGCGGTTGGGATGTGGAATTCAAGTTGATTCAGGGTTTTGGCAAGGAGTTTTTGCAGGCCTTCCAGTGAGGTTTTCAGAGGCCACAAGCGGGCGAGCCCCCTTGAACCTCATCGTCCCCCCCTGAGACAGTTGTCCTGTGAAAGAAAATTATGTGTTTTGGGTAAAGTTGTCAATGTGGTATTTTTCCAGGTAAAGGTAAGTAATTATGACTTATATAAATGTTGTGGCTAACAATTGTGTTCATAACATAGGTTGTAGAACTTGGTAGTGTAATTTTCAAACCCGAAGTCAAAATGGAGCATGTGGATAGGAATTGGAAAGCTTATCCAGCAGAGAACAGTGGAGAATCACTAGAGTCTGAATGGAGTTTTCATATATCATAAATATTTAGAGCCTAAACTTTGCGAGTGGTTGTTTTGACAAAAAAATTGTTGTTGTCAATATGGACAATTCCTAGAATTACATGCCTAGGAGTAGCATGTAGGGATATTATGCATAAGTATATGTATTGAATTGTTGTTTAATGGGAAGGTCATAACTAATGATTCCTTGTGCCCTTGCTAGAGACCATGAAAGTGAACCAACTATTACGTGGAAGACGAATCCCATGCAAAGAAGAGGGATTGGAAGGGGAAAATTCCTTAACCCCTGTCTTGCTAACTATATTTATATTTTATAATCTTTGTCTACATAAGATTATGTCATGGGAATGCTAAAAATGCATAGATTAGATGGATGGCATGAATATGTACTAGTTAGCATATTCATAAACAATGCACAGTGCATGAGAATATGTTTCTGCACGCATAAGATATTACATATTGATAAAAGTAGTGGTATTCTACATATGCGATGAACCACTGATGGTAAATATTTAAGTTGATAATCAGTATTGTTGTTTGTATTGGTGGTAGGACCAACAAAAATAGGAGCATGACTGAAGATGTTGATGATGTTGTTGCATGTGACTAGCAACCTTATGAAGGAAAGGATAAGGCAATAGATCAATGATCAAGAAGTTGGTGGGCAAATTCTACAATCTTCTATAAGAGACCAACTAATCAGGTAACATCAAGGGTGTGGATGGGAGCCATGCAAGTAATGGTTTAATTATGGTGATTGCATAAGTAATGAAAAGGGATTGGGTAAGAATCCTTTGAGCCATATTTAGTAATCATAGAATGGTATGCATTTAGGATTGAAATGCATTCATGTGAATGACATACCTCCCTAGTGTGGTGGAGTGTGGAGTAGTGAAGGAAGAGGTCTCATACCATGTGGCTGTGTATGTTTTTATGAGCTTAACAACCCAAAAAGAGTGAGGACTAGTGGTCTTGATTATAGTAATGCATCCTATATGAGGTAGTCATGGTTAGGCCATAATATGTATGAATGCATAGTATTCATGAGTAGCATTGAGTGGATATGCATTAAGAGATTTTATAAATCTTGTAGTTATGCATTGAATGGATGCATATGAAAAGTTTGAGTAATTGTTGTAAATGTGCATGCATAAGTGTGGGTGCACATGTTGTGATGTATTGCATGAATGCATAGGGATGGTGCGTGTGTTATTGCAAAATAAATAATGTTAGTTTTTTAACATTCAAGCTAGCATTATGTTAGGATATTTACTGAGAGAACAACAAGTACAACAATCAAACACAAGAGACAATGAACACGGTGTTTTTCATCGGGGAAACCATAAATGGAGAAAACCTCGCAACTTCCTCAGAGATAGAATCAACACAAGATGTAAAACCCCAAAACAGTAAGATGCACTTTCGACAGCAGTAATCTTCTTGTCTAGCCCCAGTGTCTTCTCCTTCCTCAACTATGCACTACACTTGAGTGTGTGAGTGATGTGTACTAAATATAGCGTCTAGCTCTCTATTTATAATAATCTCGACATGACTAAAACCATACTAGGTCCGATATCTACTTGGAGAGTCTAATAACCCTAGTGCCCCAGAACTGCAGAGACTTTAACCCTTAGACAATCGGAGGGTTACCCACTATGACTTGACATGACTTGTTTACATTATTGATTCTCCCAATCGGAATATCGGGGCATGACAACATGACTCAATTACATAATAGATACATCCCGGAATAAACATCAGGTTACAATACATAAGATACATAGATGAATACATTCCAAAGTTACAAATACATCAACACTCCCTCTTAACTAGGAAGGTATTCTTTCGACACAATTTTTAGCACTGGTCTTCTTCTCTGTATCAACTGGATCATCTCATCATCTGCATCTCAAGTCTTCTGAGTCTTCAAGTCATCTTCATTCTTTGAATCTAGATCATCTCTCGATCTGGATCATCATGGGATATCATCACTGAATATGGATCATCTCTTGATTTGGATCATCATGGGACATCATCACTAAATTTGGATCATCATGGGACATCATCACTAAATTTGGATCATCTCACAATCTGGATCATCATCACTAGACTGGATCTGGATCATCACTCAATCTGGATCATCACTGCTGGATCTGGATCATCACTCGATTTGGATCATCACTGTTGGATCTGGATCATCACTCGATCTAGATCTCTCAGAGTCATCATAACTGGATCTGGATCATAGCTCAATCTGGATCTCATCTGTTCATCATCATGTGTGCTATCTCGTCATAGGAATTTATATAGAGCCATCCTTCTTTCATGCTATTTGTAGGCCTAGCCATCATGTAGGCCTTCGCCCAGCACTTACATCTGAGCTACTTGTCAGAAAGGCATGCCTAGCACTCACATCTGATCATGTAGAAACCTACAATCACATTAGAAAGGCCCAGCACTCACATTCTCCAGCATGATAGGACATCACTATCATCTGTGAAAAGGCTTCAGCACTTATATCTGACATGGAAGGAAACAAGTCCTCCACCCTCGCTAGAAAGGCTTGCACTCACATCTGACCTAGAAGGAAATAAATCCTCCACCCTCGTTAGAAAGGCCCCCAGTCCCAGACTGAGCTACCTAGTAATGGACCAGGTGCCTCCACTCTCCCAGAGAGTGGCAGTTGCCCTTACATCTGTCCTACTCGACAGAGTGGCCAGCACTCATATCTGACATGGAAGGAACTGAATCCTCTCACCATGACAGAATGGCTTAGCCCTTATATCTGACCTGCTCGTCAGAATGGCTATGAATCTCAGCACTCATATCTAACATGGAATGAACTGAATCCTCTCACTATGATAGAATGGCTTAGCCCTTACATCTGACTTGCTCATCAGAATGGCTTTGGATCTCAGCACTCATATCTGACATGGAAGGAAATGAATCCTATCACCATGATAGAATGGCTCAGCCCTTACATCTGACCTGCTCGTCACAATGGATTTGGGACTCATCACTTTCCCTTGGAGGAAACCTCGATCTGGAGAACACCAAGCTTCTCCCTGAAGTACTCGAACTTCACTCTGGTCAATGGCTTTGTCAACACATCAGCTATCCGTTCCTCTGTCGCAACATACTGGAGCTTCACTGCTCCTCTCTGCACCGTATCCCTGATATAGTGATACTTGATCTCGATGTTCTTCGACTTGTCATGGAACACTGGATTCTATGACAACTTCACGCAACTATGGTTGTCATAATGTATACAAGTAGCATCCATCTGGAGATAAAATAAATTAGACAGTAGCTTCCATAGCCATATTTCCTCACAACTAGCTGAACAAGTTGTGACATACTCTACTTCAACTATACTCAGTGCCACATAGGATTGCTTCCTGCTAAGCCAAGAGATCACACCTGATCCCATATTGAAGCAACACACTGAAGTGCTCTTCCTATCGATGGCACTACCTACCCAATCTGAATCAACATAACCCTCCAGGTTAATCCTTTGATTTGCATCATACTTAAGCCCATAATCAACTGTACCCATCAAGTACCTTAGAATATTCTTTGTAGAAATCAAGTGAACATTTCTCAGATCTGTCAAGAACTAGCTCAAGATGTTCACAACAAAGCAAATATCTGGTCTCGTGTTTGTCAGGTACATCAAAGACCAATCATCTGGTAATACATCGGAGCATCAACCGACTCTGATGAAGCATCACTCAATAGCTTCAGGTTCAATGCCATAGGTGTGGCCATAGTCTTGCAGTCCATCATCCCAAACCTCTTTAGGATCTCTACTGCATACTTCCCTTGTCCAAGGAAGATTCCATCCACACTCTACCACACCTCCATACCTAGAAAATAATGCATCATACCCAAGTCCTTCATCTCAAACTTGGCAGCAAGCTTTCTCTTCGTATCAGTAATCAACCCGTCCATACCTGTTACAAATAGATCATCTACATATAGTAGAATCATCACTGGGTTGTCATATTCAACCTTGTAGTAGAAGTTGGAATCTGCTTTACTCTTGGTAAATCCCAAACTAGATAGAAAGCTATCAATTCTGCTGTACCATGTCCTGGGTGCCTGTTTCAAACCATACAGGGCTTTCTGCAATATGCACACATGAGACTCCCTGTCATGTGTCTCAAAACCAAGTGGTTGTTCTGCATACACTTCCTTTTCCACTACACCATTCAAGAAAGCAGTCTTGACATCCATCTAGTGTATCTTCCATTTCATCACTACAGCCAGAGAAAGTACTGATCTGATGGAAGTGTATCTGGCTATAGGTGCAAAGGTTTCTTCATACTCTATTCCTTCCTTCTGAGAGAAACCCCGAGCTACAAATCTTGCCTTATATTTTTCAATGCTACCATCTGTAGCATGTTTGATCTTGTAGATCCATTTGGAAGTTACAACTAACTTCCCATCTGGTCTTGGGACAACATCCCAAACATCATTCTTCATGATCGATTAGTACTCTTCAATCATAGTGTCCTTCCATTCTTTTCGCTCTGCCCCTTCTTCATAACTGGAAGGTTCTTTATCAATGAAATCACATAGTAAATCTACATACCTGGAAAAGGATTTGGTCCTCTTTCTTTCTCTGTGATTCTCTTCCGGAGCCCCATATCTTTGGGCACCTTGCATAAGTTCTCATACCCAAGCAGGCTTCCTCTTATGAGGATTCTTCTCCAGAGGTGGATCTACAGGTCTTTGTGGTTCTTCAAATTCTCGAACTTCTTCTTGAGTTTCTTCATTCATGGTTGTATCATGAATTATGGGTGCTTTTGCTTCTTCAGGTTCTTCTGTAGGTCTCTTTCTACATTTGTTGTAAGCTATGTCTTCATCAAATGTTACATCCCTGCTGATGTCAATCTTCTTGTATCCTGGGAAATATATTCTGTTAGCCTTCGAGCTTTCAGAGTATCCCACAAATATACCCTTATTTCCTGAAGGATCTAATTTAGTCCTCTTCTCTTTTGG
The DNA here is from genome assembly GCA_001517045.1 of Pseudotsuga menziesii. Lineage (NCBI taxonomy): Eukaryota > Viridiplantae > Streptophyta > Pinopsida > Pinales > Pinaceae > Pseudotsuga > Pseudotsuga menziesii. Next base: position 293,440 of record LPNX010352668.1, on the reverse strand, counting down.
AATGTGGATGTACATAGTACATTTGAATACTCAGAGATGGATGACTACTGGTTTCTTGCCGGAGAAGACTTCTTCAGGAGTCTTGTTCTCGAGTACTCTATGTGGAGTACGGTTCTGTACATACACCGTTGTTCTGGAAGCTTCCACCCAAATATGCATAGGAAGGTCTTGATCATGAAGCATTGCTTTTGCAGCTTCCATGATAGTTCTGTTCTTCCGATCCACAATCCCATTCTGTTGTGGATTATAAGGAGTGGACAACTCCCTCTTAATCCCCGACTCTTTGCATAGCTCTTTGAATTCATTTGAACTGAATACTTTGCCATTATCAGATTGAAAGGTCTTGATCTTATTTTCAGTATGGTTCTTGATCAAGGTTTGAATTCTTTGAACTTACTGAATACTTCATCTTTGTTCTTCATGAAGTAAACCCATGTCTTCCTAGAAAAATCATCAATAAAAGAAACATAGTATGCATACTCTCTTAGTGAGTTTGATAACATAGCACTGCATACATCAGAGTGGATGATTTCCAAGATTCCTTTTGCTTTGCTTTCACTACTTGGAAATGTCTTCTTTGTATTCTTTCCTTTCGCACATCCTTTGCAGACCCCATCATGTTTTGGTTGGATTTTTGGAAGACCTTCGACAACTTTGCTTGCAATAGGTAGTTCTATGTAATGCACATGTGCAAGCATTCTATTCCAAAGTTCACTTGGCTCTACTGTGTCATGGATCAAGGCTTGTTCTAGATGGCCCTTCAATTTGTACAATCCTCTTTCTTGTTTTCCAATCACTACCGCATCATCGATAGTCTTTCCTTTTGGCCACATGATGACTTGACCATCTATGAATGCAAACTACATTTTTTTTTGCATCTAATGCTGATATGGAGAGAAGGTTCTTCTTGAGTCTTGGCACAAACAATACTTCTTTCATTGTTAGAGACTTTCCAGAGTCTATTTTATAGGAAGATTCCCCACTACCTTTTATTGGATATTGGTAGTCATCTCCTAGCTTTACCTTGTGAGGTGATTCATGTTCTGACAGTCTCACAAAGGATTCCTTGAATCCAGTCATATGTTTGGAAGCCCCACTATCTATAAGCCAATCATCACTTCCATGAGTAATGTTACCTGTCAGAGCAGAGATCAGAACATATTCATCCTTGCTTGAAGAATATTCACTTTCATATCTGGATCTCTTCCTGGATGGTTCATCATCTTTTGCAGCATGAGCATGATGTCTTCTTTTGTTGCTCCTCTTCATTAGTTTATGTTTCTTAGGACAATTCCTTGCATAGTGTCCTACTTCATCACATGTATAAAATATGATCCTAGATAAATCTTTTTTAGTGATATCTTTGTGAGAGTGCTTACCTCTGGAGCTATGAGATCTTGTTTTGGTTGACTTGGAGTGAAACTTGGAGTGTACCATGAGAGCTTGATCTTCACTTCCCATCTTTTCTTCTCAAGATGCTATCCAAGCTTCTCTTGAGAGCACTCTTTCCATAGTCTGCTGAACTTGACTAACTTATTTCTAGCATAGATTCCTTGGATGAAAGAATCCCATGACCTAGGAAGGCCATTCAAGGTAGTCATCACAATCTCTGCATTTTCCACTTCTTCATCAATTGCTTCTAGTTGTTCTTTGATCTGAGAAACTCTTATTAACTAAGACTAGATTGTTTCTGCATTCTGAATCTTCACATTCTTCAGTTGGTTTCTCAGAGTCATCTTCCGGTTTATGTTCTTCCCTTCAAACAATTTGGTTAGGGCATAAAACATAGATTTAGGTGTCTTGAGAGAGGACACATGTGGGATAAGGTGATCCTTGATAGAATCAGCAATGATCCTCTTTTCCATAACCATCTTATTCTTATGTAAGGCCTTTGCCTCATCTCCCTCTGGAACTGGAACCTCCTCATGAATGTAGGAGTCTAACTCATGTTCTTCCAGGACCAAGGAGATCCTATACTTCCAGGCTCGAAAGTTATCAACTCCCTCAAGCTTTTCATCAAGCTTGGTATGATGAGACATCTTAACCAAGAACCTCAAATGGAAATACAAAAGATTTTGGATCTTACTAGGGTTAAGATGTCGGATTTGAAACTTGAGCTAAAATCTTGCAAAGCTGGTTCACGAGCAAATTAAGGTTTTGATTTTTCGAAGTTCTGTCCACCCAAATGTCTTGAAATTTGTCCCTACCTTCGATTTTGGGGAGGAGATCAATCCAAGACTGGGATCTCTCAAAAATTCCTCTTCTGTGAAAATCTTTAATTTCTGGCATAGTGATAGGTCCAAAACTGAAAAACCTCAGAATTGGATTCTGCTTCGATAGACAGATGTGCCCTAAGGAGGAGAGTTATTCCACCTTACTTTCGCTGAAAATATGTGGAGGAAGATCCACAAACTAGGAATCCCTAGTTCCCGCAGTTGCACAGTGTCTTCTTCTCAGGCTAGCGCTGATACCATGTTAGTTTTTCAATATTGAAGCTAGCATTATGTTAGGATCTTTACTGAGAGATCAACAAGTACATCAATCAAACACAAGAGACAATGAACACAGTGTTTTTCATCGGGGAAACCATAAATGGAGAAAACCCCGCAACTTCCTCAGAGATAGAATCAACACAAGATGTAAAACCCCCAAAACAGTAAGATGCACTCCCAACAGCAGTAATATTCTTCTTGTCTAGCCCCAGTGTCTTCTCCTTCCTCAACTATGTGCTACACTTGAGTGTATGAGTGATGTGTACTAAATAGAGAGTCCAACTCTCTATTTATACTAATCCCGACATGACTAAAACCCTACTAGGGCTGACCTCTACTTGGAGAGTCTAATAACCCTAGTGCCCCAGAACTGCGGGGACTTTAACCCTTAGACAATCGGAGGGTTACCCACTATGACTTGACATGACTTGTTTACATTATTGATTCTCCCGATTGGAACATCGGGGCATGACAACATGACTCAATTACATAATAGATACATCCCAGAATAAACATCAGGTTACAATACATAAGATACATAGATGAGTACATTCCGAAGTTACAAATACATCAACAAATAATGAATGAAATGAGGTATTGATGTAGAATAGTAAGTACATGAAGAGGGTAGTCATGATCGATGGGATGCCGAAATGTTCTGTGGAAGGGAAAAGTTGTATAAATGATATGACCATGAAATAATGGGTATCTAAAAGTTTCATTTAAACTGCATAAGTGATGTGGTTGTACCTTGCAATTTAGTATGATAATGGTTCACGTGAAGTAAATGAGTGTGGTGATATTGATATGTTAATAGCTGGAAGTGTTTGAATTCTGGAGTGTTATAATTCTGAAAATGCTCCAGTGATTGTTGCAGCAATGAAAATATTATATGCATAAATACTTACAAAGTGTTTGGTTGATTGAAATTCAGATTTCAGGTAGATTGTTTTGGGCATGGAAAAGTAGGTAATTCCATGACAAAGGATAGAATCTACCATGTGAAAGAGCCAAACCTCATGAGAAGAGTCTCAAGGTTGTAAAAAGAAAATAGTTTATGTGTAGAATGGATTGTCAATTTGGACTTGTAAATTTCAGATTTGAGAATTTGCTGATAATTACTAATCATTGTTGGCTTGCATAGAATTGTGTCAGGAGGACATGTTGTAAGTGGATGTTCATGCTATGCTATTAAGCATAAATTATAATGGGTAGAGTGGTTCTGCTTACAAGAGACAAACAATATGAGGATGGCCTCATTGCTAAGCAAATAAATTTATGTAGTAGAAAGAGTTGCAAATTCCTATTGGATTTAATCTTGAGAAAAAAATTTCGGGATGTGTGTTGGCCAACAGTTTTGCGGACCCATGGTATTGGGTTAGCCGTAGTATTTTCCCATGGTATTTCCCCTATAAAATAAATCATTGTAACATGACTGTGTATGGTATTATTTTGTATTCGAAGAGAGACTGTGAGAGCGTGAAGAGGAAGTGCAACGGTTTTGCTACAGGTTGTATCCCTTCATCTTTCTGGACAGTAATAAAAGGACTAGAAATTTCCTTGTGGACGTAGCCCATCATTTGGGTGAACCACGTTATATCTGTGTCTCTTTGTAATGTTTTAATGTGTTTTTCATCTTGTTTAAGGATTTAACTGTATATGTGTTATTGCTCTGCGGTCCTGTTTTCTAACAATTAATTGAATGCTTCTAATGCTTATATTCTTCTTGACCTAACAGAATTACAATGATGCATTTCATAGGTGAGAAAAGTGAAATCCAGTGGTGCACATTGACCATGGAAGCAGATGAAAGGCTATTGGACTTGGCTGGAATTATCCTTCAAACAATTTCCTAGACCCAAGAAAATATTGGAGAGATGCTCAGGATACAGAAAAAGTAGAATGAGATGAACCACAAGGTTTTGTAGGACTCTATTTGTTTGCAAAGGGAGGTAAAAAACATTATGAAATCAATTCATAAAGGAAAGGAAAGTGGATCAATGAAGAAGCATTCATCCAAGCAACCCATTGAGAAATGTTCCAGGCATGAAGACTCAAAGGAAATCGAGCAAGCAAAGATGAAGCAGCCAGTAAAATGCTGGAAATGTGGAGGACATCATTGTCGCCAGGACTGCCCAACAAGGGAACATCAAGAGGGTAAAAACCATAAGGTTCCTAAACTTGTGGATGTCCTAAAAGATCAGAACCAGCAGGAGAAGCTTGTGGAAGCCAAAGGACTTGGTCCTGAAAGTTCATAGTAAATGATAGAACGCAGGACAGATCTACAAATTTTTGAAATTTTGGATGTGTAAACTTTATAAGTATTCCTAAGTATTGGAGCATTGAGCCGATGCCAGTGTAGCTTTTTGTTGGTTCAAGTTTTGTAAAGCACTGAGGATAGTGCTATTGAAGGGGGAGGGGAATGTAACACCTCAGTTTTGACCCCATTTGCATTGAACGTATATGATTTATATGTATTGTAATTAATCATGGCGTGGATCTACGAAAACGCCCCACCATTGATTGTAGTATTGTGTTTCGGTGATGTCGATGGTATTTTGTGCTAGCCAGGCATGTTATAATGTTGGACACCATGTACATATGCAAAATTAATTAAAATACCTACAACCAACTATGTCCAAGCAACAATGATGAAAAGGGCATGATTTTCTAAGGTTAAGGGTTGGGGGGGATGTCTAACCCTTGGGAGCCATTGGGGAACAACCAAGTGTCAAGCGGTGAACCATCTAGCTATCAGCCACCTTTCTGTCTTATTAACCCTTCCTTGTCTCATCCACCAACCGTTTTAATTCTGCCAAAGTTGGTTGGGTAGTTATTACCCTTAGGAAACATATGCATGGGAATTCATGTGGTTGGAAGGATTGCCATTCCTTTTCCCACACACATACTCCACCAAGCGAGCGCATGTATTCCTCACGTGGGGGGGGTGGAAGAGGGGGCATTGAACAGTCATAAAGACACTCAGTTTCCTTGTGCAGGGCTGTGTGTAGTTCTTTTAACGTTTTGGTCTGGGTCTGAATCACTGGATGTTGGGGAAGTCTGTGTATGTGTTGAAAACCTTCACGATAAAGGTCGTATTCCTTCTTCTTACGCAGGGGAGAAGTCGTGGTGGTGATCTGTGCAAATTTGGTTTGTTGTAGGTTTGTTGTTGAGTCGTTTTTCCCATGATAGGGCCATAAAAGACTTAGGATTCGAATCGCTCAGTCTAGGTTGTGTATTACCCAGTCCTGGTTTTGCTCTGCGGTGGTGCTTCCCTCAAATCCCAGAGCTTCATTTTACTGTGTATTTTGTGGTTGTTGGTCTTGGACTATTTGGGAGGGAAAATGGAGCCTACACGTGCTTGATAAACCTAGTGGTGCAGGTCCATAGCTCTTCAACGAGCCAACTATCTTAGCAGCCAGTTTCTCCAATTCCCTAAATAGCCTACTAAACCTACGGTATTGGTTGGATTATGCCTTAATAAACCCAAATTTGTTGGCTTGGCTAAGTTGTATACCCCTAGTTACATGTGATCCTGCTAGTTTCCCTTAAACCCTATGGAATCATGCCCAGCTTGGGGATGGCAGTGCTTCTCAGATATTGACAAGCATACTGTCCTATGGTTGGGTGGAACATTGCCGCGATGTAGCCGGTTGCGGGGAAAGCTTTCCTAAAGATAAGTATTCTTTTGCTTAAATCCTTGAAAATGTATTATTTTTTTAATGAACATGATGAATTCTTATATGCTGTGGATGTATGATGACATGCATTTGCTTCTGCTATATGTTAAAGAAATCATGCATCTACACATGCATATTATCTGTGTATGTTAACATATTTTCATCAGCATGTATTTCCATATATTTTATTATGTACATGTTTAACTTCAATGGACTTGGTTAGCGTAGGTGCTTAGTTAGCATGTTTAGTCACGTCCTCTTCATCGGTCGGAGGGTCAGGGACATGACACACGTATTTGGGAAATAAACAGAAGCTCGTGGGCATCATTCGCATTCCTCATGTAGGAGACAACAATTCCTCACGCACTTAGGGTTCTTTTTTCTTTCACAGAGTGGGAAGCTCGCAGGGTTCTTTTCCCTCACTTTTTGGTCGCTGTGAGTGTGTGATTCCTTTAGGCATCAACACTCTTCTCTTCCTTACATCCTTGGAGTTGCGGTGTTTTTTTCCCCAGTCACATTTTTTGTGGTTTCATGTGTTTTTACCATGGCTATGAAGTGTTTTGTTAACTTCTAGTGGTTGGGATCTCTGCTGGGTGTTTTGGTGTCATTCCACATGCCCACGGTGGTGATTTTCATCTATTAGTGTTGCCTAGTGAATGGGAGAGGAGACCCATGGTGTCTTGGGTGTTGTTGAGTTTGTTTTGGCCATGTAAGGGCCAAACGTCCATGGAAATTGAGTTGTTTTCAGGGGGCTATTTTCACCCACGTGGGAAATTCGTTTTGCTGCCAAATTGTTTTCCTCAACCCATATTTGTGTATTTTTTGTTGTGTATGTATATGTTATTTAGTTTGCATTGTATTGGGAGTGGGAAATGGGGTTTGACCATCTTGATAAAACTAGTGTGTGAAGGAATCTCACAAACAGATCTAGGGGGCTGTTTTTCTTCTTTGCACACCCTGAATAGCACTGAAAAAGGGAGGCATAGCCCGAGGGATTGGGTAGCAGAGAAGGGGATGTCTCTCGGTGTTGGTTGTGCAAATGTTTTAGAATCTAGGCTAGATCTAGGGTAGGTGTCCATAGCTTTGTTGAGCTCACTAGCTTAGTAGTCAGCCTTTCCAGCTCCTTGTAGCCTGTGAAACCCAAATGTAGTTTTGGCTTGGCTGAGTCTGGAAGTGTATTTTGTTGTTGTGGGCATCCTTATGATGGTCGGGCTAGGTAAGACCAAGGAGTCCTATGCTATTGGTTTGTTCCCATGCTATTGATTGGTTGGTTCCTATGCTATTGGGGTGTTGGCTTGACTATGGATGTATGAGTTGGGCTATGGGTGAGCTTGTTGTTGTTGTTCCCTAGTGCCTTGTGGAATCATGCCCAAATTGGGGGTGGCAGTGATGCTGAAAGATTGAGGAGCACATTGGCCTACGGTTGGGTGGAACATTGCAGCGACGTAGCTAGTTGCGGGCCAACTTCTTTTCCAGATAAGTATTCTTGTGTATTTAATCTCTTCAATGAATTGTTATGAATTAAAATGAACACGATGAATGCATGAATGAAATAAATGTGTTTGCTTTCGCCATAGATTTCATTATTCATTTGTGTGTGTTTTTATATTAATGCATTTTAGTTTTATGTTTATGATCATGGGGCTAGATTGCCCAGTTTGACAATAGTAGTTTGTTGGTCGTGTCCTCTCCATCGTCGGTATGAGGGGTGGGGACATGACACCAATTACATTGAAAGAGTGCATAAGGAAGGCCAAGTTCTTGTATGAACAAGGAAAGAATATGCAAGACATTCACAAGAGCTGGAAAAGTAATCTAAGGCAAAACATGAGCATGGGAAAAATGGATTCAATCTCTTTGGTTGTAATAAGGAACGCTTCATTTCTTTCAAATAACCACAACAAAAAATGGAACCAAGAATAAATGAACCCATAGGACAAGAGATTTATGCACCTGTTAAATGTTGGAGGTGTGGAGGTGACCACTACCTCAGTAGTTTTCCTAAGAAAAATAACAAGAATGCAAAAGTTTATAAATTTAAGGAAGCATCTACAGTGGGGTATGTAGCTCGTAACATTCCGCGTATCTATACAGCTTTGGAAAATCACCAAGAAGATTATCATTCATGAATGATTGAAATTAAAGGTAAAATAAACAATTTACCAGTTTCAATTTTAATTGATTCCAAAACTACATTAATTTATGTTAATACTAACACGGTGAAATATGAAAGTTAGTGAGCATAAAATTGCATAAGCACATATTGGTTCAATCGGCTAACGGGATGAAAAGGAAAGTTACAGTACGGTTGAAGACTATAAATTTACCATAAATTGGTTGCATATCAAATCTAATTTGGGCATAATTCCTCTGGGATCATATGACATTTTGTTGGGAATGGATTGACTTGAGTTGCATCATGCAATTATGGATTTCCACAACAATGTTGTGACTTTCTTGGACGGGGATGGAAATTATGTACAGTTAAAAGGCATACCTAGACCGATTTTAGTAAGGGAAATCTCAGCCATACAATTGAAGAAATACATCCGTAAAGGGTTCCAGCTATACATTATTGATGCTGAAGAATTTCCAGCTGAGACAAAGCCATCTGTAGAGGTAATGACCATTCTCAGTTAGTTTGAATATGTCTTCCAAGATGTTCCTGGTTTTCCTCCCAAAAGAGACGTCAATTTCACCATCAATTTGGTAGCTAGGACAATGCCTGCATCTAAATCACCATACAGGATGAGCACCCCACAACTTCGAGAATTATAGATGTAGTTAGAAGAATTGTTGAAGAAGGGGTACATTCACACTAGAATTTCACCTTGGGGAGCTTCAACACTATTCGCAAAGAAGAAATATAGTATGTTGAGCTGTGTGTAGACTACATGAAGCTAAATAAAGACACAATAAAAAATAAATATCCTTTTCCAAGTATTGATGATCTTTTTTATCAGTTGAGAGGGGAAAAGGTGTTCTCCAAGATCGATCTTAGATATGGGTATCAATAGGTGCACATTAAGTATGAAGACATCAATAAGAACTCTTTTCAGACAAGGTATAGGCATTATGAGTATATTGTAGTACCCTTTGGGTTAACAAATGCACTGGCCACATTCATGTGCTTAATGAATGGGATATTCAAGGAATTTTTGGATAAATTCATTATAGTATTTTTAGATGATATTTTGGTTTATTCCAAATCTGAAGAAGAGCATATTAGGATCACTTTGGATATATTGAGAGACAATCAACTACGTTAAACTCAGTTAGTGTTATTTCTACAAAAAAACCTTGTTATCTTTCATCCATATGATCTCCGAAGAAGGTGTAGTAGTGGACCATGCAAAAGTATGAGCTACTGTAGATTGGCCTACTAGAAATGTGACAGAGGTTAGATCACTCATGGGATTGGCAGGTTACTATAGGATATTTATTGAATCATTTTCCCGAATTGCAAATACAATCACTTCTTTGCAGAAGAAGGGAGTACATTTCAATTGGATTCAAAAGTGTGAGGAAAGTTTCAGGCACGAGGTATTCACTGAGTGAAATTATGTCATAGCTCCTTCATTAATGGGATATTATAGAATACCCCTAATTTCATAAGATATTGGTAAATACCTAATAAAATCATTTTGTTGAGACTCCTCCCAATATATATTTCTAATTAAGAAAACCCTATTTTTATAAGATATCCTTTATTTTTACTACATTCCACTTTTTACACCACCCATTACCTATAGAGCCCCTATACCCTACTCTCCCTCACCCCAATAACTACAATATATTGACCTTACTAAATTCACAATTTAAAATCCCCCTTTATGAATGAACGTGATAAGATATTGGTCAACAAGGTGAATTCCTTGTGGTTTTCGGTTGTTAAAAGAATTTCTTACTCAAGCTCCAGTGTTAAAGCTTCCATATCCAGAGAAAGATTATATTGTATGCACTTATGCATCATTGGAAGGACTTGGAGGAGTTTTGATGCAATATAGTCATGTGATTTTATATGAATCATAAAATTTAAAAGAATATGAGAAAAACTATGATGCTCATGACCTGGAGTTGGAAAAAATAATTCATGCACTCTGGATGTGGAGACACTACCTCATGGGGAGTAGGTTTGAGTTAAAAACCAATCATCATATTTTACAATATCTATTTGAAAAACCTCATTTAAATGCTAGGATAGCTAGAGAGATGATATGAAAATATTCAGGATCTTTTTAACCATTAATTTGCATGTAAAATTTATATGTTAAATACTCATGAACAAGCTTAAAAGATGAATTTTGTATGCTTTAAATCAATCACATAAGCAAATAAAAAATATATGAAAACCATAAAATGAAAAAAACAACTGATAACATCTTCGGGCCACTTCCAATGAGAATCTCGATTTAATGAAATCTTCAAAGCTTACAAAATGAGTGTTCTAGAAACACTTCTAAGTTCTATCGATAAAAGATAGAAACAAACAACACCATTGAATTCCTTGTCAAATTCAGAGAAAGATGAGTATAAAGTCGACTATATTTTCCTAAGACCTCCTCTAGAACGCATATCAAGAACACCCTTTTTTTGCAACTATACAGAGTCCACCTTGGGATCCATGCCAATTAATCATTGTACGGACCTCGAGAACTATGTAGAAACCACCTCGTTGTATGTGCAAAATGTCGTGGGATCTGTGCAATACCACCTTGGGAACTGTGTAAAACCGTCTTGAAAAATGTGAAAACCCACCTTGGGCATTGTGCAAAACCGCCTTGGGATTCAAGGAAAAAACCACATTGGAATCTGTGTCATACCGTGGTCCCGAATTTAGATTTTATAGGGATTTGCAAGTGGTTAAGGGGCATGGGGCAGAAGGCCATGCACCCTTTTGGAACCCATTGTTCCCGTCTACAAAGAATTAAGGGAATTCCACCATATGTCGTAATAAGTAGTACTGGGGAGGAGGTCATGGGTTCAAACTCGTGTACCTCTCCTCACAAAACGATTATGGTGGCATGTGTTATGGTTCAAATTTGGTATATATAATATGGTTTTGTGTATTGGAAATTGGTGGCATGTGTTATGGTTCAAATTTGGCATATAATATGGTTTTGGTGTGTTGGAAATTGGCAGGATAACCCATTAAATCAAAAGTCATTAGTTCTGGTATTGCACCCACTTTTCTCTCGGAGTGGAGTAAACAGGTTCTTCAAGGGCGGCTTACTCATGATCTGCGTTCGCAATGGCCGGTAGAAGATCCAAGTATTGATCCCCCATCATGCAGGCAGGTTACAATTCCCCCATTACTGCATTCCGTACACAACAACACTGCTCGAGGGTCTCCCGTAACCCCCCTTCTCCTAGAAACATCCCAAGATGACTAACCTGAGAGATACCACCCGCACCTGACAAAGAAGGAAGGGAAATATGGTTTTGTGTATTGGAAATTGGTGGCATGTGTTATGGTTCGAATTTGGCATATAATATGGTTTTGGTGTGTTGGAAATTGGTTGTCGTGGCAATTTAATATATGGTTGTTTTGGATATGATATAAATATTATAGTTGGGTTCCAACGAACTATATGGTCTCCCTCGACCTTACCCTTTTTCAAAATGAAACCTTGCTCGAATACATATACTAGTTGTAACTTACATATTTCAAGAACCTTGAACAAAGGAGATGGTTAGATTTGGAATTAATTTGAGGTCATGGGGTTGAATCCCATGGACTTTCTAAAATTTTATAAAAAAATTACAATTACAATTTTTCCCAAACAATCTTTTTTTTTGGTCAATTTTAACAATAATTGTCAAAACTTCAAACTTTCATAACTTCTATATCTGGAGGTTTTTTTGCGCGAAACAAGTGTTGTTGGAAATATATTGAAGAGCTCTTTCACCCTGTAACTTTTATTTTACATTTTTAAGAATTTAATTTAAATATACTATGAGATGATACTCATGGGTCAAACCTTTCGGCTACGAAGATTTTGGACCACCAAAATCATATTTTCATCCAGAATTCAAGTGAGGAAATGTTCATCTCACTTGTCCCATATCACCTGTCCATTATTCCTGGAGCTTGTATATTTGACTCAGCATAACAACACTCAACATTGCACTGACTTTGTTAGGTACATTAATCTCATTTTCAATTAAACCTTCATTTAAATTTGTTGAAACAAACCATAAACTGTTGATGAGTAGAATGTTGAATATCACAATTGAACATTTGAAAGAGTTTGTACCCATATCATGCTGATTTTTTACCATAGAAACACTATCAACTGTAACAGGTGCATTGTAGTGATATGACGCTTCCTTTTCATGCTTGGGATTCTTTTTCTCCTTACCTTGCATAGACATAAGTGCCAAATTCTGACTTGTATTAACAACCTTTTTTAGTTGTTGTGTAGTTCCCAATGATTTGTCATTCTTAAATGAATATGAATGCACTGTGTACTCAATTCCTTCTTTAAACTAGTGATATTGATTATTTTCTCTATAGAATATTTCTTTTCAATCATATAAGTACGAAATACTCAACAAAATTCCATAAATATCTAGTGGAACCACATCAAATTCAACCTCATCTACAAACTTAGATGTTATTGCAAAATTTAGATCACATTGTTTTGATACTTGTAATCTTTTATCTTTGCATACCCAACCTAATGGATAAGGTTTCTTATGTCGTTTAGTTGTTAATCCCAACTTCTAAACTACTTCTTATGAAATAAGATTAGCTTGGGATCCACTATATATGAGTGTGTCAATCTTAGTTTGTTTCGTAATCACCCTTATATTAAACAATGCATTTCTTCTTTATCTTTAGAACTGACATGATATTTGGAAGTAGAAGCACATGCAGAACAAATGTTAGAATCGTTATCAATAATATCTTTACCTTCACACCTACGATTTTTATCTTTGTTTCATCATCGAAATCCAATACAAGGTCCTCAATGATAACCATTTTCTTTTTCCTCCCTTTCCATTCCTTAAACCACTTCAGTTTCAGTTCTGGATGTAATACCTGACGCTTTGCCTCTTCATGCCCTTGCTTTTGACAATGCGAGAATGTATACCTCTCTTCACCTTTTCTCATTGTAGTTTCATGTTTACCTTTCCCTTTTTCCTTGCCTTCTTTTTCCTGGATGGGTTTAGCTGAAGGAACATCATGAACACTCTTCCTTTTGGATTCATAGTTAGCTTGTGGTATAATCATCAACATGAAGGTAGATTAGTAGTTCAACAGATCTATCTTGAGTAGTGATTTTGTTGAGAAACACATTTGTTAAATCCCTTATATGAATCTTGTTATTGTGCTTTAGATTTATTGTGTAATCTCCTCCTCATATTCTAACTTTGTTGCATGTTCTCATTCATGCACAGGCTCCAAATACATATGGATGTGAAAAATAATGGACTATATCACAAATTGATCTTGGTCTATAAATTCGTTTGTCTTTTTGCAATCCAATTCTTCTTTCATCTCAATATTTAGCTAGTGAACAATACTTGTTTTTGTTCATAACTCAAATTGTTCTACATTAAAGTTTTTTTCTTCTTTTAATCCAAATATTTTTCCATTTAATATTTTAGTATGTGGATGATGTTGAGTTTCGGCTTTATTCTTTGATCTCGTTCACCGTTAAATCAATCCCACAATTAGATCTCGCCACGAAGGCCACCGGGACCTCTCCTGCAATTTCATCCTTTTGTCTGTAAAACAAAAAATATCCTTTGTCTGCACAAAGATAATTAGCCTTTGCAATAGATTAAGCGCAGTTGTTCTGAGCAAATCGAATAAATTAAACTAACAAGACAAATGTTGTGTCGGCTATAGATGGTTGGTTCACAAGAATGACTTCCAGTTCTGTTGGTGGCACCTGCTCAGTTACAGAAATTATTAAATATGGTTTATATTTTCCGTAAGTATCTTTAATTCGTACCCTAGGTTGGTGATTTACTATGTTCAGTCATAACAATGAATATAATGTTCACATAAAATTCAATTTTGTGGGATAAAAACAATGTTTCCCAATGAGAGATTCAACGTTAAATTAAAGAAATGAATGTCAATAACATTTTTTAAGATAAAAAAATAGTTTTCAGTATACTCCCAACCAGTTTCATTCAACAACTAAAAATAACTTGTGATATAGACTATGGATACACATAAGAAAATATTACAAACATGCAAACGTAGGGATGGATCCTCTTTTACTTTCCAAAAATACACATAAGTTTTCAGATATCCTATCATGAGGATTCTATTGATCATCAACAATCTTGAAAATATAAGGTAACCTGAGTGGGCCCAATGGTTAAGAACATGTGTTATCTCCCTGGAGGTCACAGGTTCAAAACCGGCGGGGGGTAGGGTTGCTCATATGACCTGCTGTGGCAAGGCTAGAAGGGTAGGCGACCTCACAAGTTTCTTGTGCAGGCTGTTGGATATACCCTTGGGAGGTTGCTGTTCCCATGGTAAAAAAAAAACAATCTTGAAAATATAAATTTTACTTCTATCCCAACTAACCCTTCTCTCACTTGTGCAGGCTGTTGAATATACCCTTGGGAGGTTGCTGTTCCCATGGTAAAAAAAAAAACAATCTTGAAAATATAAATTTTACTTCTATCCCAACTAACCCTTCTCTCAATACGCATTCCAAGCTAAATATCCCAAAGTTATAACTATTTTTCTGACTAGGCACTCCTAACGATTTTCCCCTAAAATATATAGCAAAAACTAAAAGGTGAGTAGTGGCACTTTACAAAAATGGATATAGACATTGATGTCCAGATGTATCCAGTAACGAATATTAGGCCTATGAGGAGGGGGTATTTTGGCTTTTAAAATTCATTAGTTTGAGGCTTTTTCATGACCCCACCTGATAACAAATGAAATATAGCCGTGCAATTTGAGTTTCCATGCGATGAGAATATTGGTACACCCACCATCCTTTGCAAGGACTGAAGCGCTCCCGTCATTCGGTGTGATGGTGTTTTCGGGTCTACCAAGGGGCCATTATTGACGACGATCAATAACCATCCTGCTATGCAGAATTTAATGCGACGACGGCTGTACAGGAGGCCATTGGATCTCAAGTTGCTTGAGATCCAGCCGCCTGCTACGCAGTCGCCATTGTATTAAATCCTATGCAACCAGATGGTTAATTTTAGTCGTTTTTTGACATGGAGTCTGTGCTTGTAGCCATGAACTGACCAGAACATGCAGAACATGCAGGTCATTGCTTGTTATGAATTGGACTCGACGAGGGTGAAATTTTATTTGTATTCACGATTAGAATACTGTACGTATGGATGACCTCAGTTTTCTGGAAAACTTTAAATGTCGAGCTCCCTCGATTTCTGTCAAATATCAAAACGTGATCTGTCTTGCATTAACGCGCCATGCAATAAGTGATAAGCTAAAAGTTAGGGTTATCCATCTTTTGGTTCAAGTGGCGGACAATCAATGTTAGCCGCGACAAAATAATCTGACGTGGACAAAACGACCCATCGATCTAATTGGGGCGGCTCAAAGTTGTGTGTGTTTAGAGATATATTTGATTTATAATCTAAATATTAAAGGTTATGATATGTTAAAGCCATTGTAAAATGATCAGGAACAAATCACATGTTGCAGAGCCTTTTTTGGAGTTTATCTAAATCGACATGAGTTGCGGTTGGATTAGCCTTTGAAATATATATTACGGATTTTTGGTCGCCGCAATGGAGTTTATAAAAAATTCAAAATAAATAAACAAAAATATAACTATATAAAAACATTAGATAGTGGAAATATCAACTTCAATGTAATATAATTAATAAAACATACCAAATACTATATATCCAAAAACATAACAAAATGAATAAATTCAAATTTGGACTCCTAATCATAATCTTAATTATTTCATTTTTAACATATGTTCATTAAATATTATTATTTAATAAACCTCGAATACTTGAACTTTCTTTACCTCACATAAAATTAAACTCATATATATATATATATGAAACGAGACATCTAAAAAATGATATAATGAGTTTGCAATTATTTTTTTAAATATTATGACAAATGAGATGTCCAATACGACATGGTTCACCATTGAACATTATACCATCAACTCAACAATTTTGCTTATTCGATAATAACGATCTGTTATTAGTTTGAATAAAAAAATTAATTGAAAATTAGTGTAAATATTAGTTTGAATAGAAAAATTAATTGAAAATTAGTGTAAATTTTATTTCTTGGTATTATTAAGGTCATTGTTGTTAAAAGTCATTAAAGAGAAAAAAACATTATTTTACAATAACATATTAATTTAGTTAGAACTTTACATTCATCCTTCTTATACTATAAAAAATAACAAACATATTTCTTTCATAATAAGAGAAATATTATTTTACAATGACATCCTAATTTAGTTATGACTTTGTACTCATCCCTCTTATGATATCAAAAATAACAAACATATCTTTCTTTCATGATACAACATGTCTATCCCTATTTCCTTTGATTTTCAATGTTCCCCAAAAATATAATATTCAATGAAGGTATTTCATATTGAATCCATATCCAACTTTCATAATACACCATGGCCATCCCGTTTCCTTTGATTTTGAATGCTTCAATATATAAAAAAAAAACAAGGATGCACTTAGATATTGGTTCATTTATTCATATTACTCTTAACTCTAAGCCACCAAAGTTTCCTCCATTCCTTTGAAAACAACAAGCATGCAATACCATGGGATATGATACAAAATGTGTTATCTATCCAACAAGCATGCAATACCATGGGATATGATACAAAATGTGTTATCTATCCTCTTAGAGTCCATGTTCGTTGTAATGAGTACTATGGGAATCGATTTACTATTTAAAATATTTGCAAGCCATTGATATGCCATTATATGGTATGAGAGTCAATACATTTTTTTAAAAATATTTTTTTATATTTATATTGTATTATTATTAACATTGCAGGTATATTATTAGTTTTTTGGGTTACTCTTAAAGTGTTTACACCATGTTTTAAGTGATTCATGATATATATTGTACACGGTGTATTCTCATAACTTTATAGTTTAATATGGATTGGTGCATTGAAGATGGATCACGATTGATTTTCATAGATAAGATTGATTTCTTATTAGATACTTGACCTTGAATGGTTGATGACTTGGTATTCATCCCTTATGCATTAGAGTTCTCTTTCTATATTGGTGAATTTCGTTTATGATGGCCAAATGGAGGAACCACTTCATTGGAGAGAACCCTACATGGGATGTTGAGTACATTATGGAAATTGGATGAGAAAATGAATCCCTAGTTGGCATGTGGTAGCTTGGATTCCTGTTCAAAATTTTGGAGTTGGTTGGGGAGACCTAGGACTTCAATAGTTATATGGCTATATAACCCAATGGAGGACATTGATTAGGAGGATTAATCGATTCTATGGAGGGATTAGGAGGATCAATGGATTCCATGGAGGATTGTGATGGAAGGATGAAGAATTTCCTTGTAGAGTTACATCACCTTCAAATCATTACTGTGCACATGACATCACCTTAAAGCATGACACATCTACTTTAGAGTGTAGTTTAATATGTGTTGGACTACAAGTGCTCATTGTAGGTTCCTTATAAGGGCTTAATCCCACGTTGTATTTGTTTTTCCTCCCTTATCTCTCATATATAAAGAGGAGGGAGAGATTCATTTCATTATAATAATCATTCTACTATTTTCTTTGTTGTTAGATTCTTGGAGGAAATCTCTAGGGTTTCCTCATTAACCCTAGGAAGGGTTATGAAGTATATAGGAGATATATTTGTTGGATTAGATGATCATTGTTATATCATAGGGTTTACTTTTTTTGAGTAAGACATTGGTGATGATAAATCCTCTCTTTATGTCGGACCTTCTAATGTAATTGGTCTCTCTTACTAAATAGTAAGGGCCCAAGTGTGCACATGAAGAATTACATGCATATAATATAATTGAAGTATCTATATGTACACAATAGATGAAGAGTCTTAGGTTGCATCAGAAGAAGGGGCTATAGAAGCACATGAAGAAACCACATGTTGAAGAATCAAATACCAAGAACGAATAACTAAGGTTGTTGTATATGGAAACCCACACCAACCAATAAACAACACTCATTAAGGAAAGGATGAGAAAATCAATGAAAATGGAACAAGAAAGGAAACCATATGGACCTCCACATAGAGACTAAAACCAATGCATGAAGATATCATAGTAGCAGATCAACAATAAGGAACCAAACGAGTACCCATAATGAAGATCAATGTGGAAAGGAAGCAATTGGACCCCATACCCACATTTCACTAGAATGGATGGATTCTAATGCTTAGTACCAATTGACTGCATTGCTTGGTAGATCATATTGCATGGATTCTCATTTAACATACCTAGGGAGGTATCCAAGGGGATAATATATGGAGTGTGGTCATAATTATGGAATATTGCTTAGGCCGATAGAATGTAATTTACCTAGAGAGGTACCCAAGGGGATCATGTATGTAGTGTGGTCATAATTATGGAACAATTCCACTTGATAGTTGATGGGTAAGAATTAGGCCCACTAGGTA
The DNA here is from genome assembly GCA_001517045.1 of Pseudotsuga menziesii. Classification (NCBI taxonomy): domain Eukaryota; kingdom Viridiplantae; phylum Streptophyta; class Pinopsida; order Pinales; family Pinaceae; genus Pseudotsuga; species Pseudotsuga menziesii. Next base: position 274,632 of record LPNX010352668.1, on the reverse strand, counting down.
GTTATAAAAAATAATAATAAAAGAATAGGTAGTTGGCATAAATCCTTATAACTACTCATGGAAAAGTTTAGAGATGCATTTGTATCATTGAATTGGATATGTTCCATAAATTAATTTGCAGCAATTATAAATTGTGAATTGCTTCTTTCCATAAGAAATATGTTATGGTGTTGCTCTACTTTAAAGATTTTCTTTATATTCTTATTCATCCTTAAATAGATATTTGTATCATTGACTTGAATATGTTCTATAAATTAATTTGCAGATTGTGAATTGATTCTTTCCAAAAAAATATGTTATGGTGTTGCCCTACATTAAAGATTTTCTTTATATTCTTATTCATCCTTAAGTAGATATATTTATATATTTACATTATTTATGATTTGATTTCTTGATTTTAACAAAAACAATTCCTTCAATTACATTATTTATGATTTGATTTCTTGATTTTAACAAAAACAATTCCTTCAATCTACTCTTTGAGTTAGGGATTGGATGAAGCAGAAATAACGACCATCATATTTATAATAAACCTAGAACATTGTATTTGTACCACTAACGACCATTGTATTTGTACCACTAACGAGGAAAAAACAGAACAGAATAATATGAAGATGACGAAAAAAACATACAACATGGGTTTGAAGTCTTTCTACCATGCTGATAAATATCAACAAATCTTACTGAGGTATTTGCTTTGTTGTCACAATTAAATTCCAATTCACGTGGCAAAGAAAAAATTATCACAAAATATTTCTGGTTGATGTGACAGAAAACAGATCGGTGTCAAAAATAACCCCAAGTGGTATTTTTTTTTATAAGAAATATCAATGTTGATTGAGTTTCTGTGAACGGGATGATTCTATCACATCACTTTAAGCACATATATCATAAACATAGCTTTAAGTCTTTATTGACAAAGAAATTGACAAAGAAAGGAGTTGTTTTAGGGTCGTTTTCTACGATCAAATCCAAATATATCTCTATATATTATTACAATCCAAGATATTATTTGCTGTTAAATGTCAATAGAGAAGCGTCCTGCAACAAAGTCATTGCCTCACCCACCACCATTGTAGACATCATGGCCATCGTTCACAGCATTGATTTTAGCGTCTCCATACTTTTCATTATCTTACTGTAGAAACTTTAGCATAGTCTGCTTTAACTCGGTGGGTTTCTCCAGCGGTAGAACATGCCCACAATCTTTTATTACCACAAGCTTACTCTTCTCTCCAATATGCCTGCAACAGAAAACAAAATTTTGCAGAAACTGAACTTTGTCATGGAGAATATGATGTTAGCAGTTGAGTTCATGTGCATTAAGGGAATAAAAAAGTTGTGCAAGAGAGCTAATTGTTACCTTTGTAGAACATAGGCCTCTTCCAACTTGAAAATTCTATCCTTCTCTCCCCAAACTATGAGAACATCCTGTCAGATTTTAACTTTCAATCAGTCGTATTTAAAGTTTAACAGAGATTATCGAATTCTGGTACATGGCAAAGAAACCAACCTGGTTCAGTGTAGGCAGTGCCTCCGAATTCTTCGAACCAATGACAATCCCATCAACGAGCTCTTGCTTTTGCTCTCTGTTTTGTTTCGTGGTCTGCAAAGAATTCAAATTCAAACCCAACGAGTTTAAATAATCAATAAGTTAACATTTCAACGAAACAATCCTAAACATGAACAATATTTTATTATACCTGCAATAAGTCTTCGAATAGGAAAGCAGGAAGCCATGGCAACTTGTTAAAACTGATATTCAAGGAGATCTTCAATTTTCTGGCATTGTCGGGAAGAAGCAAATCCTTTATGTCGGAGGAGTCGAATTCTTTGAGAAGAGGATCATTGGTCGACGGCGTCATGCAAATTGCCGAGCTGACGATAATCAGGCGACGGACAACGTTAGGGTATTTGTGCGCCATCCAGAAGGCAACGAAGCCACCGTAGCTATGCCCGACCACGACCACGCTTTCCACACCGAGAGAGTCAAGCATACTCATGAGACACTCTGCTTGGAATATCTCAGTCCGCTCGGAGCTTACTGTTGTTGAATCGCCGAAGAATAAAAGATCGGGAATCAGCAAATCGAATTGCTTTCCGAGAGCCACGATTTGGGTATCCCATGCCATCAGGCCGTCTGTCCCAAAACCATGAATTAGTAGAAGAGCCGGCCGCTGGTTTCCGGCCACACTGTGTGGATTATTGTTCTGTAAAACCCAGCAGTGCAGGGAGGTGCCATTGCTTAACTGTATCTGCTTAGACTTTAGGCCCAGAGAGATCCATTGAGCTCGCTTCCGCTTTCTTATGAATTCTACAACACTAAATCCAAATAGTCCCCTCATTTCAACTCTGGATCGTTGCCTTTTGCTTGATAATTGGTGCCTGAGTTCAATATAAATAAGCTTAGGTCGACCAAACAACTAGCTGAGGGCAAGCAAAGTTAACTATCTTATTTTTATGCAAGGAGGGATTTAGATATTATCTTATAATTTGGATTTGCTTTTGCTTGAGCTGATTAATAAGATTATTATGTTTATAGGTATTTAGATATTATCTTAATTTTGGATTAATTGGTTGAGTGGATCAACAAAATTAACCTAATTGTAACAAGTGTACAGTAGGGATTCATTTCATGGTTGCCCTCTCTGGTTATGCTTAAATGCACCTTGATTAAGATTTAAATAAGCTTCACTTAAAGGATCAATATTTTAGTATTTGTTTAACAGCTAGCTATCTTCACAAGGTTGTGACTATGGGCATTCACCTACCACTTTACTTGTGGCTGTGCTAGTTTAGATATTATCTTAGAATTAACAAGATTAACCTAGGTGTAACAAGTGTATAGGAGGGATTCATTTTATGGTCAGGTTATCTTGTTATGTTTAAATGTATATTGATTAGCATCAGTTAAAGAGTTGCTACAGAAACTGTTAACAATTTGTTGTTTGTTTTTTCATATCAGTTTTTTTTTTAAATAGCATTTGTTTTGTCCTTATATTAACTCTAACAATCTGGTATAAATAATGTATATAACATTATATATTTTATCTTTATAAAACTAAGTAATTGGTTGTTGATATATGTATTTATTAGCCATTTTAATTGTGGCTGTGCTAATGTATATAAGATTACACCATCAATCCATTTTCATTTACAATCTCAAATAAACCTTAGAACAACCATATAAAAATGTGGTGTCCCTTTTCATTTGGTGAACATTATACATCTTAACCAAATAAAAATGTGGCTGTCCCTTTTTCATTTGGTGAACATTAACAAAATTGGTTAATCACTTTATTTTCATCACATTCTCTATTTATCCATTTACAGGAGAAATGTTACCATCAATTCTGGACCATTTATTGAAAAGCTTTTATAATAACCAGGTCGCTTCTGTATTTATCCATTTACAGGATAAATGTTACTATCAATTCTGGACCAATAATTGAAAATCTTTTATAATAACGAGGTCCCAGGTTGATTTGTTTCTTCAACTGTGTTCAATAACAACTATGAAATATAGTTGTAACAAAAGATGTTAAGCGTTCATCAATTAAAATTGTTGAAAAATAGACCATAGAAATACAGTAGGCATAGTATGAAATCAAGTAGTTTTCAGTAATGTGGCACTTTTGAAATATTAATAAGGAGAAAGTAGGTCACATTAAAACAATTTTTAAAATGTTGAAATATTGGTTCTAATATCTTTGTTTTGACTCAGTTTGCATTAAAATGTATAACCTCATTTTATCATGGTGTGAGCTAATTCAAAAGTCCCATCATTGATTTAGCATTTTATGTTTGACAATTAAAATACATGGGGATGGTATTTCTTTAGGCACACTATAATTTTGGACATCATGTAAATATTCAATTAATAAAAATACCCACAACTAGCTATGTCAATGCAACATTAAATAGATGGAGGCATGATTTCACAAGGAATAGGGAGGGAAAATATTCAAACCATTGAGTCAATAGGGTAAAGCCAAATGTTAAAGGGAGGACCCATAAAACTGTCAACTACCCATTTTTTTCTTTTGTGCCCAATCATTTTTTTCTTCTAGAAGTGGTTGACTTAGTTAATGCATGGGGATGGGAAGAGTATGGCAATCAAATTAGAATTTGAGAAGCCATGAGTTTTTGGAAAAACTTTTAGTAAAAACCCACAAATGTTCTCCCAACCCATTTTGCATTCATGTCCTCGTCTTCCTCACCCATTTTAGAGCTCCTCTGCATTTCCCTTCATGCTTTGGCAGTGTTTTCCCCGTGGCTAGGAAGTCGTTTTTGTGATGCTCAGTGGGTGGGGTCTCTCCCTCACGAATTGTTGCATTTTCTTCATTGTTCTCCAAGTTGGAAATCCATTTTTGGTAATGCCCAGCAGTTGGGAGAATAGATCCATGATCTGGCGGTTTGTAGAGGTCGTTTTTTCCTCAATAAAGCCATTAACGTTTCTTAAAATGGTATTTCTCACTCAAGGTGTTTTCCCCATCTGCCATTTCCTTTTTTGGCTCCCATGACATTTTTCCTCAACCCGAGAACTTGTATTTTGCTGTGTGTGCATCCTTTGTTTTGGTCTGAACTGGTTTGGAGTGGAATTGGGTCAAAATTGGCTTGATAAACCTAGTGAAGGAAGGAACCTCACAGAGAAATTAAGAGGGGCTGGTTATCTTTCCATGCACACCATTAAGAGCACTAGAAGGGAAGGCATAGTCCGATGGTCTGTGTAGCATAGAAGGGCATGCTTCCTTGTGTTGGGTGTGTAGGTATTTTGGAGGCCTAGCAAGATATTTTGTAGGTATCCACAGCTTATTGGTTGAGCTCACTAGCTTAGCAATTCCACCTTTCCACCTCCTTAGCAGCCTGATAAACCCAAATGTAGTTTTGGTTTGGCTGAATTTGGATATGTATTTAGCTATGTGTGAGCTTATTTTTGTTCCATTATTCCTTGTGGGAATCATACCCAGCTTGAGGGTGGCAATGGTGCTGAGTGATTGATGAGGACACTAGCCTATGGTTGGGTGGAACATTGTAGCGACGTAGCTCGTTGCGGGAAGCTTCCTTCTCAAGATAAGTATTTCTTGTATATTTAATCTCTGCAACTCTATTTGTTTAATGAACATTATGAACATGTTTAATGCTTGAATGAAATGTATTTTCTTATGTTATAGATTGCATGCATTATGCATCTGTGTATGTTTTTATTTCCAATTCATTTTTATTATTCATATTCATGGCACTTAGACCCCACTTAAATGATACCAAGAGTGCCTTTCGTTCTCTCAGAGGGGATGGAAAGTGACATTAGTCCAACAAATTTGTTCATCCATCGAAATCAATAACATATATGGGCTACCTAGTTATAATCCCATTGTTTCTTTTTATGAAACTTTATTATAAATTAAAATAATTAAAATACATTTAGATTTTCATCTTTATGATGAACTCATATTTTTATTTTTTTTATGTTTTAAAAATATTTTTTTTAAAGATTATGTCAAATCTATGCATGACAATAAAGACTAGTTTTTTTTATAGTTATTTTCAATAGGTTTTTTTATTATTTTCAATTTATTTATTTTTGTCAAAACATTTTTAATTTATTTTTTATAAATTTATTAAATTTACTAAGTGTTATTTTTGTCAAGTATTTTTAATTTAATTTTTATAAGTTTATTAAATATATAAGTGTGGCATCCTAAATTAAAAATAAATAAACGAATTAAAATTTAGTATTTCTTATTCTTCACATTTCCTAATTTTCTTTATGAAGTCATTTCAGATCTCAAGTTTATCTTAACAAGAAAATAAGTACATAAGGAACTCTTTGAACAAGGATATACTTTATACTCTCACATGTGTTGTTACATGGGAAAGGGATCAAAGACTATGCTCCACATAGAAACATTTTGAACTATGATTCATTATGATAAAGAGGTAGGGTTCTCTTTATAAATGGTTATAACGAAACCAAGCATGTGGTTCAGCAAGATCATGAAAGCTTTGTTGCACTATAGCATCTACAAGATCATGAAAGCTTTGTTGCACTATAGCATCTAGGGTGTTATATGCTAATGAAAGCGCTTTGCATTAGGAAAATTGTCCTTACATTTCTAAGAAAACTAAAGGAGAATGCTAATTTAATTTAAAAATAAAATTTGTAATTTGGATAATATGTGTGGTAACAGTGGTATGAATATTAAAAATAATGTAGGTTGAAAGATGGAATTTTAGAAGGGATTTAAAACAATTTTCATTTGTTTAGGTTTACTAATGATAGTCTACATTACAATGGTTCGTAGAGTTAATATTTTTAAATCAAGAGACTAGTAGCTACAAATGCAAGTGAAGGATGAACAACTCCCAAGAGACCATGAAGGAAGGATTCTAACAACGAATCTTGAGAAATAGGTGTGTTGACAAGTGAAACATGTTGCAACTATGTGCTTGTCATCTCTACTAAATTCCATTAGTCAATTTGGGACAACAACAAAGAACATCAAACCCATGATGATGACTAATTTTAGAATTATTGTCCCTATTTCTTAGATCTATTATCAATTGCAAAGAGAAGGTATCATGTGGATACAAAGGAACCCAGTTCCAATATGAAAGGTTCCTTAAAATTCTTACGGTGTACAAAGAGAGGCAGTCAAGAACCTTGGATATTAATGTGTATCCAAATGGTTTAGATACTATTGTTCGGAATTTAAACCTATGACTAGAGAAAGATCACCAATGTACTTATTAGGGTAAGACTGACCTAAATGAATGTATACATGAATATTAGACTCTTATTCACACATAAAACCACACATAAACTTTATTAAGAAAATCTAAGCTAGAGAAACTATTAAAGAGAAAAAATATGTATGTACCTTTTTTAATGGTTGATCCAAGCTACTCCTTTGTTTCTTTTCAGATGTGCTCCTTATTTCCCAATTTTGACCTGCAAAACCAACAAAGCTAACCTTCCTCAAGCTAATTTAATAATAGAAAAGAATGTAAATAAATTAAAATACGAGAAGAACATTAGCTATCTAATTAGTTTCAATATAAATGACAAAACATTCTTTACGTCAAACAACAATCATAAACGACACATGATTGAAGGAGGGAAAGATGTCAAATCTCAATTAAGACAATGAAATAAGTATGAGATATACCTTCTCAATGTTTGGTGCATTATCAAATCTAAAGATTTTGTTCTCTTTACTCATGCACTCTAATGATCCCACTCTCACCCCTTATAAGGGAAACAAATTCAATATTTAGGGATGTAAGGGTCAACAAATGGAGTTAATGATGGATGGGAAAGATGGATGGGATGGTGAGTGATTCCTTCAACATTAATTTGGTATCTTTGGTGCCCCCCTTGTTCCATTTCAAATTTCCCTTTTTCATGTTTGAAGGAAATAGTTAGAAATGGTTAGTAGGTGGTTCATGGAGTTGCACGTGGGAAAATAGTTTTGTAAAACTTCCATAACTCCCTAATTTTGAATTTTTTTATAATTTTTGATGAAATTATATGGTATTCTTACTCAGAATAAAAGAAACATGCTAATGATCTGTGTCTTTCTTGTGTGCAGGGTGTGAATGGGCATCTTTTGAGGTATCCACACCCACGGGGTCTTCACTTAGTTAAACTATGCCATAACACCTTCATTCGTGCGATATTAAAGAATACCCTTAGTTTCACTAGATATTGATAAAGACCTACCAAAATTCATTTGTTGATCCCCACTCCAAATACATATATTCAATTAAAAGGACCTATATTTTTACTAGACACCCTTTTTTATACCCCCCTTATACCCTACATTCCCTCTAATACCTACAAAATATTGACCCTATTTTTAATAATTTAAAAACTCCCCTTTATGACTGAACGTGATAAGATATTGTTAAAACAGGTGAATCCCCCATGTCCATACCTTTGTGAGGAGAATCATATGAATGATTCGTGCCCTGCTAGTTTGCAAGGTGTGAATATGCCCTTTTTTTGTTACAACTTTCATAATGGAATGGAATGGTATTGAGGTTGCACCTTCAATGATTAGGGCCATCAATGAAGGCCAAATCACGGGATATTCCATCGATAAGTGTCTTTTTTGTGAGAGAATAATGACACTTTGAGTGTCTTGTTTTGAAATTTCATCACAGATGGAGAAGTGTTGATTTGAGCTATAACAGATGCCCCCTAATGTGTGAAGTAAAAAGGGAAAATGATGGCCGAAATACATTTTATAAGTTGCGGAAAGGGATGCAGAGTAGACAAGGATGAGATTTCAAGACTCTTAATGCCAACAAACTACCTGTAATAGAGAGATAGGTGTTAGATGTTCATTTTCTTGAGCTAGACATATCCATTCTCAAAATGATAGTGACATGGCCACCAAAATCTATACACTTTGAATCCATAGAATATATATAAATTATTTAGTAATCATGGCCATGAGAAAATACATAATGAATCTGTGTCAATTAGGAGATAATAACCATGAATAGGTACAACATGTATCGGGAGAACCATATGTAACTAAGTTAAGTGATGGTTCTCCCAATGGCACCAATGTCATATGAGGTATGGTATAGTCTAAACTCTAGGAACCACGCCATCAATCAATTTTCATTTACAATCTTAGGTAGACCTTAGCACAACCATATAAAAAATGTTGTTAAAATTCCATTGTCCATTTTCATTTGGTGAACATTAATGGCAATATTGAAGTGACAGATTTCAAAAAAAACAAAAGTTTGTTAATACCTCATTTTTTTCATCACTTCTGTATGTATCCATTTACAATTGGATAGATGTTGCTATCAATTGTGGCCCATTTTTTGAAAAAACTTTTATAATAACGAGGTCGTTGATTAATTAAGGTTGATTTGTTTCTTCAACTATGTTCAATGACAAATATGAAATATAGTTGTAACAAAATTAGCGTTAATCAATCAAAATTGTTGAAAAATAGACCATAGAAATAGGCATCATATTAAATCAAATCGTATTCAGTAATATGACACTTGAAAATATAAGCGTTAATCAATCAAAATTGTTGAAAAATATACCATAGAAATACAGTAGGCATCATATTAAATCAAATCGTATTCAGTAATATGACACTTAAACTATTGATGGAGAACGTAGGTCACATTAATACAGTCTTAATTGTTGAATTATTTGTTCATCCATCGAAATCAATAAATCAATAATATAAATGCGTTGTCGTAGTAAATCCCCCTACCCCAAAATGTTGGATGGTAAAGGGAACACCGACGGAATAGTTATAGGAAAGCTTTATTATAAATTAAAATAACTTAAATACAATTAATAAATGAGAGGTGGTTTTGATCTTTATAATGAAAAGATTGACCTATGTTGATATTTTTATTTCTTTTAGGAATAAAATGAGTTTTTTTATTTATTTAAAAAAATGACGATGTTAAGGTTGGTTTTGATCTTTATAATGAAAAGATTGATTTATTTTGATATTTTTATTTCTTTTAGGAATAAAATGAGGTTTTTAATTTATTTAAAAAAAAGGATGATGATGTTAATTTTATGGATAACAAGTTAAGGAAAGCTTAGCTATTTTTTCTATGTGTTTTTAATTTATCTTTAAAAAAGGGTGATGAAGTTTTTTTTAAAAATAAAAGATGTTTATATTACTGCGAAATCATGGAGTTACAGAAGTTTCTAAAACAGAATAGAGCCAACCCCCCAGCTTAAAACAACTTTACAAACTCCCCTCAAAAAGATCCATTCTTTCTGTAAAAGAGGGAGAGCTCCAAACAACATTACAGAACTCCATCCCAGTGATAATACCGATACTACAAAGCTTACGACCTTTTACCCTAACCCAGCTGTTGACATTAACAGACTGAAAGTTGAACAGGAAATTCATCATAACAGAGGCACCACCCCCGAGACTAGGGATGAAGGTCCGAGCAAGGAAACTCGGAAGCCGACATCGCATTTTTCAACCGCTGCGAGTTTAAGCCACTCGTGTTTTCGACACCTTGATGACTGAAGTTCCTGTTGGATCTGCCACCTTGCTATTGCTCCAACCCTGAGTGGTAGAGGTGAATTCCGAGCCAGGAAGCAAATTGATTGAACTTCTTGTGCATTAACCGACAATCTGCGTTATGATCCTTCCAGGCCTTTGCAGGCTCCCAATCGCCACCCCTTTTCGCCTCAAGGCTGAGTGAGACATGTGTGACAAGATTCACGATTTCTCAATATAGCATGATCATACGATCATAGGAAGCCGCCCTAATAGCCGTGGAGCCAGGGTCCACTACCCAGTCTTCAACCTTCTGGAGGATCTCCTCAATAGGAATAGCCTTCACTTTCTCCCATAGATCCTTTTCTTCTATCTCAATAGCTTTGCGGCTGGCCAACAGAATACGAACCTTAAAGAAATCGGTGGCAGCTTGAGCATGGAGCTGAGCTCAGGTGGCTGTTACCTTTCCCCTCCTAACCACTCCCTTTCCAGACTCATGGCACCCAGCCAAGGCCTCACCCACACTCATCTTTGCATGATTACTGCGTGTAGGGTCCATATTGCACAACTCCCCCCAATTCCACACTGCTCTACTCTGCAAATTCCACGAGAGGCCACCGCTTCTCGCCACCACAAGGAGAACAAACCTATTCCATAGACAACAGATGCATAGCCACAAGCCCTCGTCCTTATTAAATAGGGGGAGAGCCATAATCACACTAACGGTTATGTACGAGCCCACAATATCGCAAATCCTATCTTCACGTTCACCCATACCCATCCCACAATTCGATATCATTCCCATTGTAAATGCCAAATCCCAATTTCATAGAAAATCGGTCCGATCTCTCCTCCCAAGCCAAGCTCCATACCCAACAACATTCTAGTTTCGAGAGAGGCTCCCTCCACCTCCTGTCCTCGCCTCGATGGCCACTCATGTCATCCACCATTTGTCTATTCACACCCACATCTTGGATGGCCAGATGTATACACTCACGAGCCCACCGCTCCGCTCTGAAGTCCTCTAGAAGTCTCGTCCTATGTGCCATGATTCCCTCTGCACCAATGTTTTCCAGCCTGTCAGCCACCCTATTCGCATCTCTCCTGACGTGGATAAAAGAGACTGCCGGGTGTGCTGAAACAAGGCTGCGCAGGATTTCCAACCTGCTGGCTGATCTCCAACTGGACGAGACCTTCTTGGTCATTTTTCCATTAGCGAGCTATTTATCCATCTGGATTAGGATGTTTGAATCCCCTTCAATGATTTTTGGGATCCATCCTTCCCTAATCATGATTTTGAGACCCTAAAGCAGACCTTTGAGCTCTGCTTAGTTAATGGTATCAAACCTGATGGACCCACAGAACAACTGTAGAATATCCCCATCCAAGTTTCTACACACACCGCCATAGCCGGCCGCTCCATCAAAATTAAGTTTGAAAACCGAACAAGGAGGAGGAACCTAGGGGTTGGGGCTATAGGGTTTGCAGCTTTTAACCTTTCATTGCAGCCCATCCAAAGATCCTCTATCCAGCCCCCAACCGTTCCCTATGAGATTTTCCATTCCTGTAAATTCCTTGTCCTTCTCACTCCATTGCATGCTCCGAATCGTTTCCGAAAGGTTCACAACTTGAGGCTCCCACACCTCGTCATCTATTCGCTTCGTTTCCCAGAAGATTCTATTATTTCTTTCCTTCTAGACAACCCACATGACAGTTCCTGGGAAGGCCAGCCACATAAACCAAAGGATGTGGTTTTTAAAACCTTTGAGATTCCAGTCTCTTGGGGTTTGGCCCAGTCTCCTTGACATCGATCACTCCACCTAAAATCCATAGTGCCCCTGTCCCATATAGACACAGTAAAGGGGTAGGAGTCTAGCAGATGGTTCATGCTTTCTTCATGAAATAGGCATAGGACACACTGTGAGGGACCCTGAATTCCTCTGCGCCTTAAGTTTTCCCCTGTTAGGATGCTTTGCATGACCACCAATAAACAAAAGGTTGCAACCTTTGTCCAGGGATTGATCTCTCAGACCTTCTTCCAGATTCCTTCCTCCACTTCCTGGCTACTTGCTCGAATATCATAGGCCTCTCTTATGTTGAAGGGCCCTTTTTGGGAGTATCCTCAGCACAAAATATCCACTTAGACTTTGGGTAAAATGCATCTTTCCTGGAGTTCATCCTTGAAGGAGTGAATATCGTCCTCAGTGATCCGGACTTCACCCCTATCCTAAAGCATCCATCTTCTCTGATCCCCCTGAATCTCGTCCTCCCAATAGTGGCTCACTTTCACCTTGCCTTCTTCCAACCCTTTTTCTCTAATGTACTTCCATCGAGGGTTCACTCCTAGTTAGGGAAGATGATTCAAAATCATCCCAGAAATTAGCATACTCTCCCTCCCCAACCTCCTAGAAGCTATTCTTTTGAACCATCGTGTGCCCTACAAGTGCCTTTACCCATATGTGCGATCCCGATGAATCCTCGTTAAATTGAATCAATTGGCTCTTGGGGTGAACTCTAGCACACTTAAGGTGCCATATATTAGCCCATGGTTCATGTGTGTAATTGCACCACCACCACCATATTTTGGCCCCTTGAATTTCACCCATGACTTCGGGGTCGCGAAGGCCCAGGCTACCTTTATCCTTGGGGGAGCATAACCTGTCCCAACTGACTAGAGAAAACTTGGCTTTGTCTTCCCTTCCCCCCCATAAGAAGTTTTGTCGTATACTCCATATTTCCTTTAAGATAGACTTTGGAGCCGAAATCACTGAAAATGGGTAGATCGGCATGGCCTGCAAGGCCGATTTCACAAGGACCAGTCTACAAGGAAAGTTAAGGGGTCCTAGAACCCAGCTTGAGATCCTAACCTTGAGCCTATCCACCAGGTCCTGCCAAGAAACGTTTTTGATAGCTCCCAACCCCAAAGGGACTCCCGGATATTTGTATGGGAATGACCCCCTAGAGAAACCCAAAATTTTGAAGACATTCCTTTAGATGATGGGGGCAGTATTCAAAAATAAAACCTGGTATTTTTCGGCATTAACTTCCAGCCCAGAAGCTTTTGCAAATAGATTAAGAATATTTTTAAAAGCACAGACCTCTTGGAAAGAAGGGTGCCCCATTAGCATCGTGTCATCCACAAATTGTTGGTGAGTCTGTTTCTCCATTCCCTCGTGAAGAGAAAGGCCCCGAATATCTCCACTTGCCACCTAGTCCTGGATGAGCCTACTCATACCTTCTGCCATTAGGATGAAGAGAAAGGTTGAAAGTGAATCTCCCTTCCTGATTCCATGGGAAGGCTTGAAGAGCTTGGTCGGGGAGCCATTCAGAAGAATGGAAAAGTAGGGGGTAGTAACCAGAGCCATAACCCACTCCACCCTTTCTGATCCAAAACCATATGCAATCAACACCTTCTCCATATATTTCCAGCTGAGCTTGGCATAGGCCTTGGAAATATCCAGCTTAATAAGCATTCCAAGATGTTTGGTCCATTTGAGAGAGTGGATCATCTCATGGACAACAATGATGCCATCCAAAATCTGTCTACCTTCGACGAAGCCATCATTGTTCTAGGATGATCAGGGCCGGAAGGAGTGGCTTTGATCGGTTTGCAATCACCTTGGAGATAATTTTATAGATCACATAGAAAATGGTTATAGGTTTGAACTTACCTGGTGCATCCGCACCTTCCCCTTTCGGGATCAAGGATCGAAAAGTCACATTAAAGGCCTTGAGCACCCCTCGTTTTGCGTCTTGAATCCTCAACAATTTCCAGAACCTCATCCTTGATCAAATCCCAAAAGAAATGGAAGAAATTGGTAGTAAAACCATCCAACCCAAGGGCTTTCCCTTGAGCCATCTGGCTTACCGCATCCTCCACATCCTGCATGGAGATAGGTTTAAAGCCTCTATGCGATGAGTGGAAAATCAATTGAGGGAGTTACCCACATATGAGGGTTTGTTTAATCTTGCAACCTTCCTCGGAGAGTTTGAAGGACTGGTAACAGAACCACATTGCTTGTATGCATTGAAATATGTACTGAAGGCTACGCCTGCTAGATGGTGGGGTACACATAAGCACTCCATATCAAAATGGCCACAGTGCAGAAGATTGCTGGAAGTTAGATTTGGCGAAGAGGTCACCGTTACAAGTCAGAAGTACACAAGCCTATCAAACCCCGTCCAACACATTAATCAGTGTTGCATAGCATTTTTAGAATACCCATGACAAGAATGGGTCCATCATTTCATTCATACATTGGAAATGACACCCAGAAGCTGGTACACATCCATGGAGTTGCGACAAGAAACTCAGGATTGGGAAGGGCTAGTAAAGCAATTTGTGCACACATTTGAATTTAATGATGAGCAACCTACAGTTGATGTTGCACTTCAAACCATCAAGGATAAGATCTTCATTGAGAACTAGATGGTGATCCGACTAACATAAACATACCATATTTGGAGGGTATGTCTGAAGTCGAGGGAAGTGGTATTTCGAGCAACTAGTTCCTCAAGCTGCTGAAAATCAAGAAAGTAAACATTGGCTCGTCGGAGAACCCAAATTTCTCCAATATAGGATATTATTGGGACGATGAGATGGTATCACAGATAACAGACTTGCTGCATGATTTTCAATACCTATTCCCTACCAATTTCTCAGAGATGAAGGGAATAATGGGAGATCTGGGAGAAATCAAAATACCCCTCAAACCAGATGCTAAACCCATTAAGCAACAACCTTATAGGTTGAATCCAAGGTATAAAGAGAAGGTAAAAGAAGAATTGGACCACATGCTCGACGCAGGAATCATTGAACGTATTGAGGACTCAGAATGGATCATCCCCATAGTGATCCAGGATAAGAAGACAATAGGAGAAGTCAGGATCTGTGTCGACCTAAGGAAGCTGAACAATGCATGTCTGCATGATCCATTCTGAACACCATTCACAGATGAATAACTGGAAAGTGTTGAAGAACAAGAGATGTATTCATTCATCGATGGCTTCTTTGGCTATCATCAAGTCAGAATCGCAAAGGAGGATCGACATAAAATGACCTTCGTCATAGAATGGGGATGCTACTAGTATACAGTAATGCCCTTTGGACTCAATAATGCACCTGCTATTTTTTCTAGAATAGTAGTATCTTCTTTTAAAGATTTCATACATAAATTTCTTGGGGTCTAGTTTGACAATTGGACTGTATTTGGTCTAGTAAGAGACCATATTGATAGTTTGTGCATGATGCTAGGCCACTGTCGCCAGTATCAGATCGTGCTTAATTCAAAGAAATGTAGTTTTTGTGCACCATTTGGTGTGTTGTTGGGTAATGTCGTATGTCACAACGGTATCTTGGTCGACCCAATGAAAGTTGTGATTATCCTTGAATTACCACCACCTACATCAACCATGCAATTCAGATCACTGTTAGGACACACAAGCTATTATAGAAAATTTATTAGAGGATATACAGAGATAACTACACCCATGGAGAAACTGTTGAGGAAAGATGCAAAGTTTCACTGGACGGAGGCTTTTCAAGAAAGCTTAGACAAATTAAAGAACAAGATGGCCACTGTGCCAATACTTGTATTTCCATACTAGAAGAAGGAGTTCCATGTTCATGTTGATGCATCATTTGTCGCACTCGACATAGTATTGATGCAACTAGGTCAGGGTGTGTTGGACCACCCTATTGCTTTTGCTAGCAGAAAATTGGTGATGATAGAGAGAGAAGGCCTCACCATGGTCTATGCGCTGCAAAATTTTCGACACTATCTGTTGGGTGGACATTTCAAAATGTACACTAATCATTCTGCTCTAAAATACCTGGTCAATAAGCCAGTGTTGTGGGGGAATATCTGTCGACGGCTCCTCATGTTTCAAGAATTTGATTTTGAAGTCATTGTTAAACCTAGTCGACTGAATGTTGGACCTAATCACCTGTCAAGGATAGAAAGTGGTGAAGAACCAACCATCTTGGAGGATAAATTACTCGACGTGCAACTATTTGGGGTCACCATGATTGATGATCAGAACAAGGAGTTTAACGCTATCATCCACTTCTTGAGCACATGCTATGTGCCTGAAGAATTCTCCACTACACAGAAGAAACATTTGGTTGTCAAAGTCGTTGATTATACATTGATTGCGAGACATCTGAAAAAGATGGGCCTTCATGAAATATTGTGACGTTGTGTCTTTGACTATGAACGATAGTGGGTAATGAGTGAAGCACATGCCGGTGTCGCAGGAGGGCACTATGCTGGAAAGGAAACTATGCAAAAGATACTGCAAGATGGCTTATGGTATCCAACTATACATATGGATACAAAGAGCTTCAGTCGGTGCTATGATATCTTCTAGAGAACAAGAAAAATGTCACGCCGCGACGAGATGCCGCTTGCGCCATAGATAACCATGCAATATTTTGATAAGTCGGTCATTGATTTCATAGGACCGATTAGTCTACCACAAAAGAGGACTAGTGTGTGCTACATTATCAGTATGACAGTCTATCTAACTAGATGGGCTGAAGTTGTGCCTTTTAAAGATTTCACCGCTATGACTGCAGTGAAGTATATATTTGAAAATGTGGTGACCAGATTCGGCTGCCCAAAAATTATCCTAAGCGACTAAGGTACGCATTTTGTTAACAAAATGATTGCTGAGCTTAATGTAGAGTTCCATATTCAGCATAGGGAAATGAATCCCTATCATCCTCGGGCGAATGGAATGGTTGAAGCCTTCAACAAGATTATGGAGAATGCATTAACCAAAGTGTGCAACGTGCACCGAGATGACTGGGATCAGAAAGTCTCAGCTATGTTATGGGCCTGCCAGACAACTTGTAAGCGACTGAGAAGGCACACTCCATTCAGATTAGTGTATGGGAAAGAAATTGTTGTGCCGATGGAATATATTGTGCGGAGCCTAAGAATCATTGCGTTGACAGAATTGATCGACAGAGATGCTGTCTTGCAAAGGTTGTCACAACTCATTCAGATGGAGGAGGAATGCTTCATCGCAGGATTTCGTCAAAACATAAAGAAGTAAAGGAAAAAAAAATATCACCATCGCCATATCAAGACTAAGCAATTCAAAGTCAGAGGACTTGTTTTGTTTACAATGACAGTAAATTTCTGAAGCATCCAGGGAAATTGAAGATGCATTGGCTAGGGCCACATGTGGTTGCACATATCACTAACGTAGGCGTAGTAAAATTGTACAAGTTATATGGGACACCAGTCACAGGAATGGTAAATGGAAGTCGCCTAAAACCTTACTATGATGGTTGCGACATACCTGGGTAAGGTCGTGTAGTGCAAAAAAAAAAGAGAAAAAGGGAAGGAAACTGTTCTGTCACATGTCTATGACAGAAGCAGGGAAATCATAGTAAAAACGTTAATGACAGTTGGACGTCATTAAAATGCAGATACCCAAAAATATTGAGGCAGTTAATGAAAGCAAAACATCATTAATTCGACAAAGTACGAGGAAAATGACAATGTGCTTTTTGGTTCCATCATTCTTCTCCTCCACAACTGCCATAACTTCCCTGGAAAGTTGTTGGGCCTCGAAAATGCCTTTTATAATGATGTTATTTACATTAATTTCCTGGCTATTTACCAAAATCTAATACATATATCTTTAATTTGTCTATATTTTACTATGTTTTCATCAATTATAAATTATAAATGTAAAAGAAGTTTAATTCATCATTTTTTATGTGTTATTGCATTTAGTGCGCATTTCGGTACTCCATTCGACACTTCTTCTGGTATTCCTACATTAAGCTTAATGATAAATCCATTCACTCATTAAAATTCCTTGTGTTTCTTATTATCAAGACATATATATATATATATATATATATTCTCCCCAATTAAATTTTAATGTATTTTGAAGAAACTCTTTTAAACATTATGAACCTACTTTATAATACTCTAAGAAAAAGACATATTAATATTTTATATAAATAATGTTAAAAGGCATTTTTCTAAATAAAGTAACCTTAATTTTTATAATAAATAGGAGTTTCTTTAGTTTGATATTAAAAGGTTTTACACACCAACTTTATATGTCGTACCATATCACCATTTTTTCAATCTTAAGTTTGTAACCATAGAGTATATATGGGATTATTGGGGGCTCCTCTTAAGAGATTATCATAAACTAATTCTTTAAATCCAATTCCTTCATTTAACACTTGTTTTTTAGTATTTTGTCTGCATGAATATGAGGAAGAAAGGTAATGTGTTGTAAAGAATATTAATAGCCATCTGTCCATTATAAAGTTACCATTAATTTACCATGACCCATTTTAAAAGGAGGATATCAAATTTTAAATCATATGATTTCCATGTCATCGAAACAAATCATAATGAGTCATGAAGGGATCCATTTAAAAGGTTGTTGAGCTCAAAATTCATGAAGAAACCCATCGAAAATACTTCATCCACCACGTCTGCTTCAGTTCTTGAAGAGCACTTTGATTTACCTTCAAAGAATCTCCACACTGGGTCGTAATATTTACTATCCTGAGAATATTTTGTGGCCAGATGGAGGTTTTACGCATTTATATAGTCCCAAAAATATCGCCATTGCAGAGCTCGATTACAGAGTGCTTTAGTCATGAAGGAGGGACATCGTTTCTTAATTTTTAAATCTTTCACAACTTTCCTCTTGTTTTGATTATGAGTACTTTTACAAGTTCATTTTATTATTTGATTAAATTACTTATGTATGGTTTTTCGTTGGATGTAGATACTAAAGAAATAAATACGAAGATTCCAGATTGATGTTAATATGAAGTCACCAGCCCATGTGTTTAAATGATGAACAACCTCCATTCTAGAAGACCTACCGTGTCACTGCCTTAGCACTCCACAATGTCACCATTCCACACGTTCATGCTAATGAAGGAGATCTTGTTCTAGAGATTTATCATCGTGTTCTCTCTTCTGCTCAAACACACCACCATTAACCACGATGAAGAAGGGACTGATGCCACATCACGCGAAAGGGGGAGATCTGTCCACGCGAAAAGAGGAGTAGGTATACCATATCATGCCAACTCTCACGCCGAAGAAAAACATAATCGCGTTGAAGGAAGAACCAGACTATGCGTTGGCTATGATCAATTCAATAGATTTTATGATTTACTAAATTTAGAGAGTAGTCGATCACTAAAGGGTCGACTTGCTCATCTCTTGTATAGGCTATATATACTAGCCTCTGCCTGAGAGATGAGTAGCTAGTCGCTAGCGAATAGCTTCTGTAAAATTCTGCTCAGATTTAATAAAACTCTATGTTCAGCTATGTATGCATGTTTCAGTCTTCTGTGAAGTAATTCATTGATGTAGACTAGCCTCTGATTGCTGAAAATGGCCCCTCAACAACCAGAGGTTCGATTTGTACATATTCAGCAGTTTCTTTTCATTTTTTGCAGATAAGCAATCTTGTTTTTATGTCTATACATTTAGTTTTCATGTAGATAATGTTTTAC
Organism: Pseudotsuga menziesii; assembly: GCA_001517045.1. NCBI lineage: Eukaryota > Viridiplantae > Streptophyta > Pinopsida > Pinales > Pinaceae > Pseudotsuga > Pseudotsuga menziesii. Next base: position 255,111 of record LPNX010352668.1, on the reverse strand, counting down.
TATTGATAAACTGTAATTTTCCTAAGTTTATGCATTTTTCCACACGGCCGGCCATTCGTCCCTCTGTGCAGACTGTCTTTTTAGCCTTCTATTCATCCCTCTATGTAGACTATTTCAGCCTTCTGTTCATCCCTCTGTGCAGACTATTTTTCATCCTTCTATCCACACCTTAATCTAGTATGTCTTTCAGCCTTTAATTCGAATTTAGATAGAATTTTACAGAATTTCTAATATTACGTTTTCTGTAGAAATAATTAGCTAGGGTATAGGTTAATTTTTCATCATTTTACTATGTTTTGTAGCTAGTGGGGATTCAAATCCATCTTCAACATTTCATATTGAGTTTTATATTAATGCATAAGGTTAATTGTTTCAGTTTTAATTATGATAAAATTCAGAATATAAATAAGTATAAATGTTTTCTTCTTTTATATGTTAATTTTGTATAATATTAATAAAGTAATTTGAATTGTTTTATAATTATTTTTTAATGTGGGTTAAAGTGTTTCTTTATAATTAAATTTATTTTATTCTTGTATTATATAACTGTATTTTATGCTTGTATTTTATAATTAAATTTATTTAAAATGTGGGTTAAAGTGAGAATTTATATAACTGTATTATATTTTTGTATTTAATATGTGTATTGTATTTATTTTGTATTTTGAATTTCTTTCATTCATATTTTGTTATTAAATTGCTTAATGTGTTGTTGAGTGACATAGGGTTATTTCATGATAAATTTGTTTTAGATTATTTTAATTAATTTAGTTTATTTTCACTATTTCGTTTAGTTTCATTTTAGTTTAGTTTATGAAATTCTTTTGGTTTAGTTTAAGTTTTATTTTTAGTGTGAATTCTATTTATTTGCATTAGTCTAATTTTTTTTATTTTGAGCTTAGTTTAGTCTCCTTTGTTTTTATCTTTAACTTTGATTTAGTTTTATGCTTGTAGGAATTAATAAATTTTGCACGATATATTTTACCCATTAAGAATAGAGTTTGGTTTGTTTTCATTTTTCCATTTTAGATACATTAGTTTTTAGTATTTTTAAAAGTTTTATAGCTTAGCTTACTTTTCAAATTCATAGATTAGTTGTTGATTAGATTATATTTGTTAAACCAGTTTGCTTACATTAGTTTACGATTCCTTGCAAAGTATTTGTTTACACTTGGTCCTTAGATTAATGTTTCAATCTACTTGATGCGATTGCATAAAGTTGGATACCTAGAGTAGGATAGTTAGTTAGTTTGCTCTTTTGAAAATATAGAGTAGCTTCGCTCATAGAATAGATATACTAGTTCCGTTTTTCACTTATAGCATAATTTCCTATTTTATAGTAATTAATTTATTATTTGCTTTCGTAATTAATTTCAATATTTGCTTTCATAGTTAATTGTATGGTTAATTCTCATCCCTGCATAAACATATAGTTCATGCATTCGTGAAATAGTTTAGTTGATTTGTTTTCTGTTCTGAATAGTTAAATTTACTTTCATTACATTAGATTGCTTTCAGACCAAGTGACCGCTTTCCTAGATCAATTGTTGCAATTTCATTTCATAGAATAGATTAGCATAGCATTAGACTAAATTGAATCTTAGGTGTTAATCAGTTTCCTGCATTTACAGAATAGATTAGATTAAATTTGAATTTATAGTTACTTTTCAAGTTCTTAGTTAATTTCCCATTTTTATAGATAGATTAAATTCCTGCATTTAACTCATGACAGTCATGCATATAGTTTAAAATCATATAGTTGCATGTTAGCGCATATGCATATTTAGTTAGCTTAGGTTAGTTCAAGCCTTCAATTCTGCACATATTGTGTTTGCATCTCACAAGCTCCCTTCCCGGGTTGAAAATCAAGTGTTGAATTAAATAGTGCATATTTTTCTCAACACAGGTACACATCAGAACTCAAGTATGTGAGTTAATTTCAGAATGTGTCGAACGCGAATCCCATGTGATTGAAAATACGTCGATCTGCCATCGAATGATTTCATACAAGATGAGTGCATGCCTATAAATATGAGGCTTCATCAATAAGAATTCTTTTACAAGCACAGAGAGAAGAAGAGAGAACCAGATCTTGCAATTGAGAGAGCCGAAACTCATGGTCATTGAGATTTCCAGCGCCAATGAGAAATTAGAATTTACCATCCCTTCACCATGCCCAATTGTTGAATAGATCACGTCGCCAAAGGTACATCAGCAAGAAAAAGATCCAAAAACAATGGTGAGGCCAAACCTACAGAAGGTTACCATGACCAACCCAGCCCCTGTTTCAGCCTCTATTTCGGCCCCTATAGCGACCCCATGCAGAATCCACCAGTCAACATACTGGCCACAGCTTCGCAAAAATTTATATCAGAGAGAGACCTTGCGAGCACATCAGGGCCTAAGGTAAGGCTACCAAAGGAGAAAACTAGCAAGAAGTGTAAGGCTATTGAGGAAGTGCCTACCGAGGAAGCACTAGAGTCACCACCACGTAGAGACATGAGTGCCACCATTGAAGAAAAGAACCGGTTACCAACTTATGTTCGACCAAGGAGAGAAGAAGCGGCTAAGGTAAAGCTTCCGAAAAAATTGCGTTCCTCCTTGGATGCGTCGTAGATCCCTATTGGCGTGCCCCTGCCAATGAATATACTTCCAAAGTTGGCCAAGTTGTATTTTTAAGATACTAATACTCATAAGCAGGCACGCCTAGAGAGGAAAAACTACATGGTCATGACTCCAGCCGTGCCTCCTGAGCCACAGTTGGTCATCGGAATGGAGTGGGTGTGAGGTATTGAAAGCACAGGCATACTCAACCTGTTGCTTATGCCGCACTTCAGTTGGAGCACGCAAGTAAGGACACATGTGCGGCAACTCTTGGTTTGTTTTCACGGAGGATACTTATGGCTCAACCAACCCTATGCTATGGATTTCGAGCTCATTTCAAGCATAACGGGTCTTCTGCGTCAAGGAGATGACACTGCACCGTATCTACACACAAATAGAGATACGACCAAAATGAAGAAAAAATATGACCTCCAGCGTGCAGGTAGAGGATTCCTCATTTCCCCTATAGCTGACAACATGGTAAGGTTCGCTACAAAATTCATGTCTTGCAAGCTGATGTGCAAGATGCATCCCACTGAGTGCACCACTGAAGTAGTAGAACATGCGTAGCAATGTGCAACAGGCATGATCTTCAACTGGTCGCAATACTTGTTGAATGAGCTTCTAGAGGATGCAGAGCAGGTGCAGGAGGACATTAAGGCGAAGTTCCAGTACTCCTATCTCCTAATTTTGATTTCTTTCATTTTTTGGTCGAACCCATTCGACTACCAACCGCTGGATGTCCCAGTGCTTTGCCTTAGCGCAAAGTCTCAGAATCTCTGGGATGATAAGGACGATAGGATTAGGCAGAAGGACAATAATATTGAGTTATTTTTGCATGCAGAGGCATTGCGCAATGTAATAAAGAAACAATACTGAGTAAGAGCCACGTTAGTGCAGAAATATTCATCTTTCATAATTTTCGAGGCTGGTGTCCACAATATTACTTTGGAACCATGTCGGGACCCAAAAAAACAAGCATTGTTGACACTTTTCATGATTACTGACAAAGATGTGGAAACGACCCTCCAAGAGTGCCCTGGGGAATGATGCATCCCGTTCGACGAAAAATTGGATCAGGGAGGAAATGGCCAAGGAAATGGCTAAGGAGAGGGCCAAGAAAATGGCTAGGACGATGACCTAAACAATGATGGGGGTGAAGGGCAAGGAAACCAGTCATAGCAGGAAGACGATGACAATGATGACAGTGAGCCCAACACTGATTACAATGATGGAGAAGACACACCCACTGATGAGGATTTGCAAACCAAGTAGAAATAATAGGAACAAGAACACCTGCATGCATGGAAGAAATAGAAAGCTGATAAAATGACTCATACAATCAGCTTAGACAAGGAGGATATGGGCTTGCTTGCAGATATTGTCATAGAAGTGGTGAAGACTAGCATTGAGGGTCTCAGTTTATAGCATATGCAAGTGGCCAACAAATGCGTCGAGCATGTCAACAAGATCATGGAGGCTATCGACGAAGTAAAAACCATTGTCGAGGTTGAAACATATGGCATTGATCCTAGGGACACATTATCTGTGTCACTTTCGTTGTCGCCCCTCAAGCTTGAATTACAGGAGAAAGCACTAGAGTCAGGAACGCCGGAGTATGATGATGTTATCCAGGACATGGGAACATTGTTTCTAGACTTCTTAAAGCTAGCATTGGTCGATGTATATGTTTTTCAACATGAGGCCATGACAAAACTCTTGATTCGAGAAAATGTGTTGGCTTACCAGGCGAAGAAAAATATAAGGAAGGTGAAAGAGCACAGGGTCCTCCTTAGGGAAAAGGACCAAGAGATTGAGGCACGTGAATAGAGAAGGCTTGCCCTAGCTGAAGCCATCAAAGATGCTGTCTCAAAGTTCCCCCTGGAAGAAGGCCAAGAATATGCAGGTATGACTGCAAAAGTATCATTCCTGTCTTGAATTGCTACAAACCTAAGAATTAGGTCGAATAACTAAAGACATAGCATATACCAAGCACACCTCTTGAGGTGCTTGAAGAGCACAGGAAAAAAGCATATGAGGCTGTTGATAGGATAAGGCAAGGAGAAAAACTCTACACCGAGGAAGTTGAATTCATTTCCATGACATGGGAATTTCTTTTGGAAGATGAAGCAATGGAAAATATCAAGGAAGATGCACAGAATACTGAGCTAAAAATTGCAATGGTTAAGGTAGACATGAAAAAGCTGTCGCTTAAAGAGAAGGTTGAAAAAGTAGCCGAGCTGAAATAGCTGTAGCAGGAGGTAAAGACTCTGGGAAACAAGGAGCAGAGCCGGAATGATGAGGTAGTAATGCAACAATCTGAACCAGAAAGAGTTACAGGGCTTATTCATCCTGTACAGCATAAGCTCCAATTTATCACTCAGTCGTTGGAAGAAGGACCGTCAGAACATATCAGTTCCGACTATGTGGAACATTTGGCCAAGCAAGATGAAGATGTTAGAGAGGAAGTTGTCTGGGTGCAACAAATTTTGAAGAAATTTTAGGACAAGGTTGGTCCAATGGCGCAACCTGCATCAAAGACTTAAATTTTCCCTGAGGCCTAAATTTTTCTTAGTGGCTCGAGATGAGCCACATGTGAGTGTTGAGGGCATGTTGGGCCAGGAAAAGTGCATAAGGAAGAACCTGAAGTGCAAGCTCAAAAGCAAAAGTGGGCGTGTGATGGGATAAAAGTAGTCAAAGGATGGAAAGCAGGCATAGAAGAGAGAAAGTTGCAATGCATATTAGTGCGACGAAGGAAAAATCGTACCTAAAGAGGCAGGTAGAAGAGTAAAGGCTAGACAGGTGTAGGTCAAGAAGGATTACAGGAGCTTGAGTCGGTGGAAGACTAAAGGATAGTTTTGTGGCTAGTTATGACCTGTACAAGTAGGATGTTGGATACATTTCTGTGTCTAGTTATTGCCGGTCATTAATGTAAAATAAGATATTTTGTAGCTACTTCTAAATGTAATAACTGAGTTGTACTCCGTCGACCCTATGTGATCTTGTAAACACTATAAATAGGAGGAACCCGCTTTGTATAAGGGTTAGATTCATTAAGAGTTGGTAAGAGTAGGAGTATTGTGGAGAAATTAGAGAGGAGTCTAATAGTAGAAGGATGTTGAGCCGCGGATTTGTAGCTGTGTGCGTGGACCATTTTGTAGGTACAACATGAGTGGGCCTAATGGTTAAGAGCATGTGTTTCCTCTTAGGAGGTCACAGGTTCAAATACAGAGGGGGGTAGTGTATGTACACCTATATAGACTTTAGCAGTTAAATCGCTACACAGAGGGGGGTCCCTTGTCCCACAAACAAGGGGGTCTCATACACCAATTTGGTGTCTCGCTTGGTGGTGACCTTAAAAATAGATTATTATTATTATTATTATTAGGAGTTAATCTGCAGTAGAGTGCACAGATAGTAAAGTAGAAGAGTCAATCCAGGATGCGTGTGTATCAGTAGGAGTAGATAGAACAATAAACTAGAGATCATGAGAGCAAGAAGAGTCTGATCCAAAAGACATATCTTAAAACAGTATGTAAGTCATAGACTGCAAAGTGCTATATATATTTCTCATGCCAGATGAAGAGCACCTTGGTGGTTTTTCCTAGATGGGTTTCCACGTTATTTCCTGTGTTAATGAATGATTGAATGTTGTGTTGAATGTTTTGTTGAATATTTTATTATCTTGCATTATTTCTGGTTATTGCTTGAATGAATGGTGCAATATTGATAAGTAGTGAATGAATGCATATCTAAGCATTGTTGAGAACAGTGTATTATTTAATTCTTAAAAATTATTAAGTCATAATATAAGTTGCATCACAATTATTTCCTATTAAGGAAACACTTGTGTCGCACTATTGAACCAGCAGTTAAGCTGTTAAGGACAAGGTTGTGTAAATAAATTTGAGGACAAGGGTCCCAAACCCTCTCAGTCAACTCCTCCTTTAAAAAATGAAAAAGGATCCAAGCAAAAAGGAAAGAAGATTGAGTGTCATTGCAATTTTTGTGGGAAAGATAATCATGATGAATCTAAATGTTTTAAGAAGATGGCAGCCTTGGAAGCAACAATGAAGAAACACCACATTAGCCTAGATTCGTATTCAGAATTTAACTCTCATGGACATGCACTTTGTGCTTCTAGTTACTCTTATACTGCATCTTCTTCTTCTACTTCAAATGAATGGTTCATTGATTTTGGAGCATCTTATCATATGGCTAAGGATAAAGCCATCTTTTCTACTATGCATGAATGTAACACCAAACAAATATTTGTTGGTGATGATAGATCTCTAAGTGTTGTAGGATCTGGAATAGTTCCAGTAGAAAATGGTCATTTCAATGATGTACTATGTGTTCCAAAAATTTCCTGCAATTTGTTATCAGTCTATCAAATTACTCATTCAGGTGAAGGTAAAACTGTGACGTTTACACCTCACCAAGTTGTAATCAAGGATTTTAAAAATACTCAAAATATCCTTGCTACTGGAACTGTTGATGATATTACCAGGTTGTACAAATTTAACAACTTTGGGTCATCACCTTTTCCTTCAGTTTTTGTTGCTCATAGTGATAACTTGAGCAAACTTTGGCATGAGTGATTTGGTCACTTAAATTATCGCTCATTGCAACAACTATGTAAAGACAATATGGTGACTGGCCTTCCACTGGTATCTTGCAAGGATGGTGTTTGTTTCGGTTGTGTACTCAAAAAACATCGTCGGGACAATTTTGACAAACGTGCCTCTTGGCATGCCTCGGTTCCCTTGGAACTTGTGCATAGTGACTTGTGTGGTCCTATTCCATCTGCTTCCTTTTTTGGTTTCAAATATTTCTTAACTTTCATTGATGACTACTCCAGACACACTTGGGTTTACTTCCTAAAACTTAAGAGTGAAGTATTTAACATGTTCTTGCCCTATAAGTCCCTTGTTGAAAAACAATCTGGTCATCAAATTATTAAGTTAAGATCTGACAATGGAGGAGAATATGTTAACAACAAGTTCACTATTTTTTGCACTGAATAAGGAATCCAACAACAGCACACTGTTCCATATACACCACAACAAAATGGTGTAGCTGAATGGAAGAACCGCACTTTAAAGGAAATGGCTAATTGTATGATCCAATCTAAAGGACTAAGTATTCAATATTGGGATGAGGCCATAAATTGTGCAAATTACATAGTAAATCGCACACCCACTAAATTTTTACAAGGTATAACACCAGAAGAAGCATGGAGTAAAATTAAACAAGATGTAAGTCACTTTTGTGTGTTTGGTTGTGAACCATGGGCTCACATTCCGGATGAAAAACGGAAAGCATTGCAGCCTAAAAGTGAAAAGTGCATATTTGTTGGATATTCTGAAGATGTAAAAGGTTATAGACTTCTTCAGCCACATTCTCATGATATAATCATTAGAAGAGATGTTAAATTTGATGAAAATCTCTTGGCCTGTGAGCCTAACTTGGTGGGTGTGCCATCTTTGGCCTGCGAGCCTAATTCATCGATTGTGCCTTCTTCTTCTTCTTCTTCTTCCAGCTTCCTTGACAGGTTTCCAACTCCAGTTTCTGATGATGACAGTGAGGATGAAAATCCACCTCCGCCTGCTCATGTTCCTCCAATTGCACCAACACCAATACTTCCTCGATGGGTCCGTTCAACATGTGAAGCAGCTGGTGATCTTGCTGGTGATCCTAGAGATCAACGTCGAACACGTTCTCAGTTTCAGCGAGCCTTTTCTCTTTTGGCTCAAGTTTCCGAGAATCATGATCCAGAAACTTTTGCAGAAGCTTTAGGAAATCCATATTGGGATGCAACTATGGATGAAGAATATCGTTCCTTAATGGTGAACGATACTTGGGATCTTGTTCCTCTTCCAAAAGGAAGAAAACTTGTCAGATGTAAATGGGTCTACAGAACTAAGTATGCATCAGATGGTAGTGTTGAAAGACTTAAGGCAAGGTTAGTTGCCAAAGGTTTTTCCCAAGTTGAAGGGATTGACTACAATGAAACCTTTGCCCCTATAGCAAAAATGAACTCCATCTGCCTTGTTCTTTCCCTTGCAGCCTTACATAACTGGGAAGTCCATCAAATGGATGTCAAGTCTGCCTTCTTACATGGTGATTTACATGAGGAAATTTAGATGGAACAACCTCCTGGATATGTTCAGAATAACTCTAGCCTTGTTTGTCTACTTAAGAAATCCTTATATGGCCTTAAGCAAGCTCCTAGAGCTTGGTATGCCAAAATGGATAGCTTTCTCCTTGACACTGGTTTTTCTAGATGCCATTCTGACCCCAATGTTTGTACCAAGAAAGTAGGAAACCATCTCATCATACTTGTTCTTTATTTTGATGATCTTATCCTTACTGGTAGTGACCTTAACCTTATAACCCATGTGAAATCCAGTCTTAAGCAAAATTTTGAAATGTCAGACTTAGGACATTTGCATTATTTTCTTGGTCTTCAAGTCTTGCAAACCAAAGAAGGAATCTTTCTTTCCCAGTCTAAGTATGCTTGTGACCTTCTTTGTCGCTTCCATATAGAAGATTGTAAACCAGCCCCTTCTCCCTTCTAGTTTGGAGTCAAACTTTCTGCCATTTGTACTTCCCCTAAAGTAGATGCCACCTTGTATCACCAGCTTGTTGGTAGTCTTTTATACTTGACTCATTCCCATCCTGACCTTTCCTTTGCCATTGGTCGTGTTGCCCATTATATGAAAACTCCTCATGAAATTCACTGGAAAGCAGCAAAAAGAATACTTCGATATATTCGAGGTACAATTCAGTTTGGGATTCATTACAGTATAGGGGGGAAACCTTTGTTTTTTGGTTTCACTGATTCAGATTGGGCTGGTGATCCTGATGATCGAAAGTCTACTGCAGGTTATGTTTTCAGTCTGGGATCTGGACCTGTCACTTGGGCTTGTAAGAAACAACAAGCTCTTGCTCTTTCTTCAGCAGAAGAAGAATATCGAGCCGCAGTTAATGCCAGTCAAGAAGCTTTATGGATTTGACAGATCCTTTCAGAGTTTGGATTCGAGCAACAACAGCCTACTCCACTTTGGTGCAACAATCAAAGTGCCATCAAGCTTGCCAAATATCCATTTCTACATCAACGCAGCAAACACATTGAGCTACACATGCACTTCATCAGAAATATTTTTCATGATAGTGTTATTGAAGTTCTCTATTTCCCTACAGATGATCAAGTTGCAGACATCTTCACCAGGTCTCTTACAGAAGCGAATTTTTCTAAACTTCGGTCTATGTTAGGAGTTCAAGAATGTGTCCTTAAGAGGGGATAGGCTCTAATGCCTCCTTCCTTCTCCTAATAGTGTCACTTTTGTAAATCATTCAATTCTATCCCAAGTTGTTCTTAAGGGGGGATGTTAGGATATTTAGACACTTAGGAGTTAGTTAAGATCAACTTGTGTAATATATCCGTTAGGTAAAAGTGTGTTTCTTTAGTATGCATTAGTATTCATTTGTAAATATTCTAATCCAATGGTCATGATATGTTCTAGACATAGAGTGATCCGACGGTTCAACTTCTCTTAGATCATACCTACCATTGATCCATGGCTTAACACCCGATTGGTCTATGATCTCTATTTAAAAAGCATAGAGGGTCCTTGGCTAGTTGATCGATTATGAGAAGCTCATGTAAATTTCTTTCTTTTGCATAATAAATTGCTCCAAGTAGCTATTTGGCTGGGGCCACAGACTGTTTCCCTCTTGAGGGTTTTAACCACATGACAAACATAAGTGTGTTGATCTATGATCTGTTTGTGTGAAGCGGTATCTAAAGGTGTTCGGTCTTTTGGGAGTACCCTGTGTACCCGAACATCCAATAGTGAAAGACTCCAACCGTCCATCTCTGTCGAGCTCCTTGGTCACGCGCCAAGGGACTATAATCCCTCGCCAACTGTAGAAACATGGTTCTAGTAGTTACACATTAAGATATCTCAGGTGAGACTATGCCTGTCTCGTAGGTGTTGCCAGCTGAGCTTGCTCCATTGGGCCGATGTATTTGGGTGTTTTGATGGTTTTGTGTTGTTGTTGAACCTGGGTCACGAGAGTGTGGAAAAGTAGGCCAACAATGACGTAGACGTCGATGATCATCTCATGAGAGGTGTGAAGGAACCTTCAAGGTTTTCAAATAAATGATAATGTCCCCATACCATGGATCCGTAGTCACAATGAGAAATATGTGCTCATCAACGAAAGATTCCTCATGGACCTCTCCTTCATCCAAACTAGGAAAATCAGATATGAGATCAGCAATAACTAATGACTTCTTCGGCTTTGTCAAGACAAACTCGATGTTAAATTCTTGCAATATCATAATCCATTTATTATACTTCCCTCCTATTGTCCTTCTTGTGAGGACAAATTGAAATGGATTAATGTGAGCCACAAGCATAGTTTGGCGAAGAAGGATATAATGCCTCAAACGTTGGACCGCATGGACAATAGCGAAGGATAGCTTCTCAACATGAGTGTAACAAAGCTCCACATCAATAAGGTTTCAGCTAAGATAATAGATGACATGCTCTTGGAGCTCCTCATCCTCTTGAACCAAGAACATACCAATCGTCTCTTGGGACGCGACCACATATATAAAAAATTCATGGCTATAGTTGGGTGGACTAAGCATGGGGGTCGATTCCAAGGCTTTCTTTAAAGCATCGAAAGACTCCTGGCTCGCTCATCCCAGATAAACGATGTGTCTTTCTTCAATAAGAGCGTGAAACCCTTAGCCAAATTGGAAAAATTGTAACCATGAATATTCGCAAGAATTTATCCATCCCTTTCAAACATTGAAGATGTCTAATGTTATGTGGGGAATACAATTGAAGTATTGCCTCAACCTTCAAATGTTCGAGTCTAATTCCCTCCTTGGAAACGATGAACCCTAGTAAGCGACCAACCATCACACAAAATAGGAACTTATGAGGATTTAACCGAATTTGATAGTAGTGACATCTTTCGACAACCGAATGAAGATTATCAGGATGACGCACCCTCAAAAGAGAGTGAGCAGCTAAGTCGTCAAGATAAACTTCAATTATTCTTTTAAGGTCGTGAAACACGAAGGTCATAGCCCATTGAAAAGTGGCTCCAGTGTTTTTAAGGATAAAGGGAATCTTTAGATATGAAAATGTACCCAAAGGACAAATGAAAGCAGTCTTATTTTGATCCTTCGATTTAATCTGGATCTGATTATATCTTGAAAAGCCATACATAAAGGAAAACATTTCGCTCCCCGCACACTCATCCAAAATATGATCAATAAATGTTGTGGGGAAGTTATCCTTAGGACAAGCTCAATTCAAGTCTCTGAAATTAATGCATACACAGATCGTTCCATGCTTCTTGTCAACTGAAACGGGATTTGACACCCATTCATTCAAGGGAACGGGATAGATCAAACCAACCTTAAGTAGTTTCTCTATCTCTTCCTTAATAGTGGTGCTTTCCTAGGATTCATCGCACGCAAACGTTGTCAAATATGTTTAGTATCCGGATAGGTTTTAATTTCATGTTTGACAATGTGAGGGTCAATTCCTGGCATATCCTCATACAACTAAGTGAAAACATCTAATAATTCTTTAAAAGTCTTGGTGTATGTATCCATCTCATCGGGGGAACAGTCTGACCCAATGTACACATTCTCAATCTCACCAGGAATGAGAGAAATGTTGATAGGTATAGTAGGTGACAAGTTATTCATGTTCCCTTCGACATACTTACTAGAAGAGCCTAATGGGAATACGGGCCTACCAACTTTCTCACTCATAATTTCCCTATAGTCATTACACTCTACACGATCAAGCTTAGGAAGAAAATAAGATCTATGATGCAACTCTCCCCAAGGTTGTTATAAACTAGACATAGCTTCGACAATAGCCTCATCCGTTGGAAAAATGTCATTGAAGCAGTCATGTGAGTGAGATGATGCAACCTCCCAAGCAGGAAGTGCATAAGGGTCCTCCTCCTCCGCCCATGAAGAGGAAGGACTAGAATCTACAACAAGACCAAGATTAGCTTGATAAGCCAAAGTTGTAGATAACGGCATGTTCGTCTCGGTAGATCAAGAGCCTTCATCCGAAGTACTCAGAGAAGGGAGATTCCAAGGATCCTCCATATGTGAAGTACAAAAAGGAACCAAACTCAACGATGATGAATATCTACCAATACTAGACCGTATCATAAGAACGAATGCGTGACAATTAAAATTTCCCATCAACGAAGGATACATTCCCACCCCAATATTATCAGTTGTCGGCTTGAATGATCAATAATGAGGATAGTATCTCCCGATAATGCTTTTGTACTGGAGTTATCAAAATAATTCTGATTGATCATAACAATCTTCCCATCAAAAGGAAAACAAACTACCCAGAAGAGAGCCGATGTGACACCTTGCATGTTGTAAATCCAGTTACGTCCCAGTAAAATATTATAGTAAAGGGGTGCATTAACCACCTCAACTTCGATCTCAATGGTCTTCCCCCCCAATTGGACCTCAAGGGAAGGAAGTATACTGTGCAGCCGAAAATATATTTCGTCAAATGCAGTCAACATGGTTCTATATTTTGACAATTTAGGAGAACCCAAGCCCTTCCAACAAGCTAAACACATCACGAAAGCCGCAACACCTTCTTCAATCACTGTGTGCTTTATTATGTTGTTTAGACACTCTACATGTACTAAAAGAAACACATAGTAAGGAAAGCGAGGCTTGAATCCATGAGTTTTAAATTTAATCATTGTGGAAGAACTCCCATTAACAACCCCCGGAGATGACAATAAGGCTTTCCTTTGCGAAGGACAAGTCTGAAGAACTTATAAAGAATACATCACACAAGGATTCTGGACCAAATCCTCAACAGCAGAATAGTTATGGGTGGCTCAAGCATTAGGAATGTGCCCCGAACGCTTTAAGAATCCATTAGGAATAGGCGGAGCTTCAGGCTTGTCACTAGGTTTTTCAATATGCAAAGAGCTCTTGGGTGGAGCAGGTTCTTTCCCTACGTCAGGTTTTGACATACCATAATCATTAGAATGCATCACAAAATTTTCAACATACATCATATTGATGAAACCATGTACACTTATGGTGTTCGACGTGTTTTGATTCCCACCAGAAGCACTTCCAAGATCCACGGTCCTCGAGTTCGTATTTTTGTTTTGTAGTAAAGGATCCGTTAACACAGCTAGGCTCTGTGCGATGAACTTCAAGGCTACTTCTATCTAAGGGAACAAGTGAGTGAGGTGATCATGCCCGCAATCTTGCAAGGAAACTTAAACTTATGTTTAGGTTTCTTTTCCCCTTAACATTACCATTGTTTTTGTCATCATTAGCATTTCCATTCCTATTCCCACCCTTTCGTTTTTTCTACCTTTCTTCTTATTCCTTCTAGGTTGCTGGTTACCCTTCTGGTTCGATGATTGCATTGAAAGTACATCTGTCATTTGAGTGGGATGAGATGAAGCCGTAGATTGTCCTAATGCGGGCTAGTTAATAGAAAACTTATTCATTTGGTTTGTAACCAAGCTTGCAGGTTTAGCACTTGTGGATCCAACAATGCCATCGGCATGTGGCCCAGGTTTGAACTTCATATCAAAATTGGAACATGGTGCATTCAGAATAATCTTATACAAAAGATGAGACTAGGAATAAGTCAAATCTAATTGCTAAGCTCAAAAGATAGCCTGCTCCTCATTCTACACTCCGGATGTGGAAACATCCTTCGCTATATAGGGCAATAACGACTTGAGGAACCATTCCAAGAGAAACTTTGGTGTAATGTGAGCTTTTATCAATCACTTTCGTCTACGCCACTCTTGAATGTGATCAGAGATATGGGTGGATTTGTCCTATCAAAATGTTGATAAGAGTTTAGTACCAACATCGTAACGCATGGGTAGCTGAAAGTGATTAAGAAAAGTCATGGCTAGGTCATTAAAGGTCCGATATGTGCCCCCATGCAACTCTATATAACACTTCACTGCAGGGCCCGTGAAGGTGAATTGAAATAGTTTTAAGGGAATATAATCATGGTTCAATGAATTTGAAGAGAACCATAGGTGGAAATTCGTAACATGCTCCCCAAGGTCCTCACCAGTATTACCTTCTAACTTTGGAATGTCTGAAGGAATCTTGGGAGAGACAATCGACCATGTCATATCACGAGATACCAGATTGTTAGTCAATCTCAATAAGTCAGGTAAATTTAACATTGTTAGGAAAGGGAGCCTAGGATGAGACATTTGGTTCTGTGCTCCCTGATAAGACTGGTTCACATAGGAGTGATTGTTGTAAACTCTGTGGCCTTGGCTAGTGGGATAGTAACCTCCTCTCGATTGACTCATATAAGGTTGCATGGGAATACTATAGTTCAAATTACCTTGAGATTGGGGTGCTACGAAGCCATAGTTGTGATACTGATAAGCAGGTTGATACTCATATCCATAAGGTGTATAAGTTGGACCATAATATGGTACATAACATGGTACATACCCCACTGACACATAAGGAGGCACATAGCCTTGTAACGTTATGGTGTGAGCAGATGTGGGAACAACATGACTAGCAGCAGTACTTCCGCACGAAGGACCATGTGAGTTAGGAGGAGGATGTGTCGTGAGAAATGTATTTGAAGGAAACGATGTTGAAGATGATGGAATATGGGAAGGAAGATAGCTTGTGCCCCCAATATTCACATGTCTAAGGTTAGTTCCCCGAACGGGAACACCAGTGCTAGGCCTAGCTCTCGTGTGTGAAGGTCCTCCCACCATAGGGGTAGAAGGTGCAATGTGACTATTACAAAACCTCTCCACATGGAAAGGAATGGAAGCGCCCGTAGGCATAGCACCAGGGTCAACACCCAATCTGACATTGGGTGTCAGATCGGTCTCAAGAAGGATTGGCATGCCATACCTAAATGTGCTAGTGTTAATGGGTACATGGTAAGTCTCACCGCTCGGAATATGTGACCAGTATCGACGGTCGAAGTTTATGTAGTCTGGAAATTGTGATAATACATCATGTGATTTCCTAGCCACAAATTGGTCAGGATATTTTAGAGTCCCATACAAGCAATCAGATAAAGTCTCCCCCTCGGGATGGGGAGAAGTTCAGAGCCTCAGACGTATGACTCATGGTGAGATATGTGTCTGAATCAAAGTGAGTATCAGTCTTCCTGGACTATATGGCTCTCTCTCCCAAAGGAGAAGGATATGTAGAAGGAGGAAGACCTACTAAATGACGAGAACAACGGAGTTCCGCACCCGGATCCACTATGACTCAACAAAAATAAAAATACTGAAACTAATTGTATCCCCTAAATCAAACTAGCGTAGATAGAGCACACTCCTAATAAAATATACAACCAAAATACAAGAAACCCAAGGGGAGGATATGTGAGCTCCCGAATGCAGCAGGTATTTCTCGTGTAGGAGAGGCTTGAGACTCCCATACACTACAATCGGAGGTGTGTAACCAATTATAGTGGCCCTCATATTCAACGTATAAAGTGACTATGTTTTCCAACCCGTACCTGGACATGACACTCATAGAATAACCTCTGCAAGTACCCCATGTGATACCTAGGTAAGGAAACTGAGGTCACCCAAATATAACCTGCGCTCAGGCATACAGTTGCAGGAGGGATCGACCATATGGGTAGTGTATCAAATCCCGAAGCTCGAAACCCCCAACTAGTACCTCAAAATTCCCTAGATACGAATACAATCCTGGAAATATCTCCAGTGTTCATAGAAAGTGGCCAAGGGATATCCCAACCACAATCATGTACGATGCCTCATGCTTAACTCCTGTGTAAGATGAGCCTCCTGAGAAACACTAATTATACCAAGGATTTAACTCTCTCACCTCGACAGACACCTACTTTTTGTGTTTAGTTGTATTGGCGAATTAACTCACAATGAACTATTCCAAGACTTTAAATCCTAATATTGTTGGTCAACCCTATCAAATAAAAATGTGTGGTTCATTTTAATTTAAGTGTTGATTTTAATGGCTATGATTACTCAAAGGGAAATGTTTGTGCAACTAATGGTCGTATGACTCAGCAGTGAAATAAATGTGCACACCTAACAAACAATTCCAAGTGCAATCTTGTCTAAATGAAAAAGCAGGGTATGCCACTACATGAGATGCATATTTTTCCTTCAAATGATCATGCAATCATTCCTAAATGAAAACCTGACTATAACTTTAGTAAGAAAACCTAATGCAAGTACCATGCAAGTGCAAAGATGCAACAATGCATAAATATGCAAAAAATCAAATATTTTTGTATTCTTTGAAATAAATGAGATATAAAAGGAATCAGAAGACTCTACAACTCTCAAATCCTGCAACCACTCACAGAAACTAGCTAAGCAAGGAACCAAGATAAAAGAGACCTAATGCACTAATCCCAAAACAAAAAAGGAAAAAGATGACAAGAACAACATCTAATGAAAAATATATCAAAAGGGTCTCTGGTAAAAAATAGAGGTAGTATACAGACACCAACAATATCTAGGAAGACTCAACAACATTCAGAACTCACCCAACAACTTCCCATAATCCAAATAAATCTCAAAACAAAAGCATGCACATCTGTTCGTAGAAAACCTACGTACATACACGGGAATTCAGAAGAAACCCGCATGCATAAGCAACTATGAAGAGAAAAATCGCATACAGGAAGGAATAGAGGGTAAAATGATAGGCCAAGACAAAAATTACTTCAACTAGACACTAAAGGGTTAACATGCTTCTAAATCCGACATAGAGACTCAAAGAACATAGAGCAATTAAAACCCATTGTGCACCCAATCCCAAATAAAAACAAGGAACTTCCCCAATGGAGTCATCAATTCTGTTACAGAGAGAAACTTCCTATGGCTTGGGGGTACCACAACAGACTAAATGACACCAAAAATAAATCCTTTCCAATATGAAAGAGCAATAAATACAACTAACACTAAGGGATATGAATCGTACCTTATTCTAGACAAGTGATGTAGATCCCCGTTAATCTTTTCCGATCACGCTTGTATTCCAAATTTGCTCTCAACAACAGTAAACATGACAAGCATGCTATATATTCAAGTGTTAGGCCTACTCTAGCATATATAATCAATCATGTATAAGCAAGTAACTACATCCATGGATACAATATTCATATTTACAGACATGTATTGGACAGGAAATGGACATTTCTATTAATAAAAACAGAGATACAATAGTGACAACCTCTGCCAGCACTTCTTCGAACCTGAAAACTCGAGTCATCAACCTGGGCCTCCACCACTTCAATCCTCCATCTCTCAATGGAAATCTCACAAAACAAAGGTAAGCTTGGGAAGCGCAGTACTATGTGCTCCAAAGGGACATATGGATGTAGACTCGATCATAACAAGTGAGGCAACAATGGACTATAGTTTCCTTGCTCTCAATTTTCTCCTCCTTCAATGTATCCAAGAGGCTCAATATATAACACTCCAAATAGGTAATGGAGGGTCGCGTCCGAGAATTCTCAATGCATATGGAAGGCCAAGAGACAAGATATTTTGACCCCTATGAGGAAAACTCCAAAAATATTTGTCTTCATGCACATTTACCGATGTATGTGGGTTTTGTCTGAAAAGCTATGTATGAATACGAGTATGGCTTTAAAAGTCATGTATAGGGATAAACAAGTGTTTTTTGGGATAATATTGGAAAATCAAAGTATAATATGGGAAAAGGGGGTCCATAGAGTCTGCAGAGGGACAAGGAAGGCCATAAATATGTGATCAACCAGTTGTGGTAAAATCAGCTATAACAACACCTACATCACCCATCTTACTTACAGATATGAGGTTTATAGCTAGATCTAGAATGTGCGAAACCCTAGGGAGAGTTGTAATCATTCTATATTTGAGCAACAACTTGACCATTCCATGTCCTATAATTTTTTTTGTCGTTCCTCTCTTAGGAAAACATCACCTACATTGTATATTTCATATTCACAAATCCACTCAATACAAGGAGTCATATGAAATAACGCACTTGATTCTATCAACCATATATCATGATATGCATTTTTACATGTAGATGCGAACTAAATGTTGCCTCCTTCTATGGAGGTTTTCATTTTTGTGAAGGATTATCATCAGATCCCTTACCCTTATCATCATTCCTATATATGCAATCTTTGTTTTAATGCAAAGATTTATTTCATTTCTAGCACATCCCTATATATTGTCCTCGATATTTATACCAACTACTAGATTAGTTATTTCCTCTCTAGGAATGGCCTGCTATGAATAAAACATCCTTGGACATACCCTCCATATATTTTCTCCTCATATATTCTGATAAAAACAATGCAATTAGACTTGAAATTTTAATGTGCCACCAATTGCTACTATGAAAATATCATGAGGGTTTGACAAAGAACATAAATAGGTAATTTACACTTATCTTCTTCATGTATCTTAATAGAACATAGAAAAATTGTTTTACCAGAGTATTAAAGTAATTTAATGCTTCATCATGGAGTCTCCATCATCCATTCTAACATGATAAAGCTTATTTTTAATAAATAACTTTCTTATAGTGTAATTTGACTAATACAAATTCCCCAACTTATGCCACAACATTGTCTTGTTGTCTTTAGAGACATTCAATGACACTGGAATTTAGAGGCATGGTCAAATTGTGCTTCTCATTTTTCTTGCTAGATTTTCCTTATCTTCTTTTCACATACTAATAGATTTTGTAACTAGATCCACAACAACCCATTTCTCTCTATATTTAAGAATCGTTTCCATCTTTATCTTCCATATATATAATATATGCCCATTAAAATTTTATGTTTCTATTCTTAAATTAATTTCCATTTTATTTATACAAAATTCATTGTGCATATCTCCCACTCAGGAATAGGTTCATCACAAAACCAAGATACCTTTGTTCTTTACAAAATGAGAAAACACTAGCAAAAACGCATCACCCTAAAGCCAATAACCTGGATCTAATACCACTTAAAGAGTTTGATAAACACATGGAAGGATATTAATACTAATATAATTTGAAACATGAGAAATATCAATGACACACACACACAGTACACAAAGGATTACATTAGAGACTATTAACTATGAAAACTATACTGATTGAGAGTTGATTCTCTCTCTATCTCATTGTATTGAATTCCCCATTCACAATACAAGATTTATGGACTAATTCATTTTCTTGTTAAAGAAATGTAAATGCAGAAGATATTTTATTTTGTATTTTATTATTATTATTCCACTTTTCGCAAATGTTGTTCCTCCAATCAGGGATGTCATTGATGTATTTGGTCATGTAAATACTCGAGGTAAAATCTCTATTGTAATTCAGGTTAGTAGTACCCACAAAAGTATTATTAAAAATTATTTTTGAGTCTCCCAAGGAAATTCGGCTCGGGCAGTGAGGAGAAGTTGGCCCTATTGGGTTATTAGGCCTATCAGTTGATAAATATAAATAGGTGAGGTTCCTCCCTCATTTGGAAACACTTTGTACTAAATCAAGTTCACTTGAGAGATAAGAAACAATCCATCTGAGGAGGAGGAAGCAGTATAGTCTTATTTCTTGGGTCTTCCACTGTACTTGGTTGAACTCTATATTGAGGAAATTTTGTTGGGCTTGCTTCCCCATGAGGGTTTCCCAGGATAAATATTTGTGTTCTCTTTTGTTTTGTTGTGCTTTTTACTCTTTCAGTGATCATTTTGTTTTGGCATAACAAATTTTAAAATATTAACATGGAATTAAAGCCAACCTAAAACAAGACATTGTGCAACATATTTTCCAACAGTTAAACAAGTTGGGGCTCACTATTATAGATAACTCCCTCCATAGATCAACTAGAAAACAAGGACTAGTCAACTCGTCCTAGGATGGCACATCTTTCTGTCAAAGCAATTTTCAATTCTATATATTTTCAGTTTTTGACCTACCACTGCTACCACAAGAAACTAGGACATCATAGTTTTCAAGGTTCCATCCACAGATTCAAGAAAAGAAATATATAGACCAAATATCCTTGGGGAGGAACATATTTTCCTTCAATCAATTTTACAAGTGACCACAGTTGAAAAATGAGGGTTTTCCTATCAAACCCTAGGTCATCCTAAAGCATATTCCAGAAGAAGTCCTATAATTGGTAAGTCTTATCTCCTATATTTCCATTTGAGGATCTCATTCATTAAAGATGACAAATAACACCAAGCTTGATGAGAAGCTTGAAGGAGAAGATAATTTCAGAGCATGGAAGTACATAGTCATGCTCATCCTTGAAGAACATGATCTAGAGGACTAAATCAAAGATGAGGTCAAGAAACTAGAAGGAGATGAAGCAAAGGCCAAGCATAAGAAGTATGTGATCAAATCTAAGAGGGTCATAGTTGATTATATCAAGGATAATTTTATCCCTCAAGTATCATCAAATAATACTCCAAAGGAAATTTTCAATGCACTAACAAGTCTATTTGAAGTCAAGAAGATCAATAGAACAATAACCTTGAGAAACCAACTCAAGAATGTGAAGATACAAAAGGAAGAAACTATGAAATCATACTTCTCAAGAGTATCTCAAATCAAAGAACAATTCGAAACCATTGGTGACATGGTTGAATATGCAAAAGTTGTAATGACCACATTAAATGGTCTTCCAAGATAATGGGATTCCTTCATCAGAGGAATATGCTCTAGAAGAAAGCTAACCAAGTTCAACTAACTATGGGAAGAATGTGTACAAGAAGAAGGAAGGATAGAAAATAGAGAAGAAAAGATAAATGATAATGAATATCAAGCTCTATATTCTCATGTAAATAATTGAAGAAACAAAAGGAAGGATCGAGGATCACCTCCTAGAATATCATAGGACATCAAAAGAGGTAAGACCTAGGTGATAGGGGGGTGTATGTAAGATTCCTTGGTAAATACTTGAGGGGAGTTGGTGATTACTCCAAGTCAATTTTAAAGGGGGGATTGTTAGGGTTAACCTTGACTTGAGATCGAGTCAAAGGTGGTTAGGTCTAGCACATGGTTTGTTGTAGCCCATGGTATTGTCCCATGGTATTGCATGTGTTAACCTTGACTCGAGATTGAGTCAAAGGTGGTTAGGTCTAGCACATGGTTTGTTGTAGCCCATGGTATTGTCCCATGGTATTGCATGTGATTAAGCCTTTATAAGGCTTGAGGAGGATCCATTGTAATTGTACTGGGTACTGTAGTGTACTGGATGTGAGTATTGTATGGTACTGGATGTGAGTATTGTATGGTACTGGATGTGGGAATTGTATTGTGCTGGAAGAGAGACTATGAGAGCGTGAAGAGGAAGTGCAGCAGTTTTGCTGCAGGGCGTATCCCTTCATCTTTCTGGACTGAAATAAAAGGACTAGCAAATTTTTTTGTGGACGTAGCCCATCATTTGGGTGAACCACATTATATCTGTGTCTCTCTGTAATGTTTAATGTGTTTTTGCATCTTGTTTATTGATTTAACTGTATAATTGTTATTGCTCTGCGGGCCTGTTTCTTCTAACAATTGGTATCAGAGCCAAAAGGTCTATTTGGTTTGTAAACTCGCAGGAAAGAAGGGTTCCTGGTTCGAGTGGGAGCAATGGCGGAAGAAGGAAATTTTAGGGTCGATAAATTTAACGGCCAAAACTATCAGTTATGGAAGATGCAAATGGAGGACTATCTGTACTAGAAAGATCTGTACCTACCGTTGGGCGGCAAAGAAAAACAGCTAGCGGCTATGAAGGATGAAGAATGGGAGGTTCTTGACATAAAGGAACTAGGAACAATACGACTGTGCCTGTATTCGTCAGTGGCCTTCAATATTTCGAAAGAAATAACAATAGAGGGTGTGATGAGCGCATTGAGTAAGCTCTACGAAAAACCCTCGGCTTCTAACAAGGTATTTTTAATGAAGCATTTATTTAATATGAAGATGTCGGAAAGTGGATCTGTTGCTGACCATTTAAATGAGTTTAATACACTTACCAGTCAGTTAATTTTTGTAAAAGTGAACTTTGATGATGAGGTTAGGGCTCTTCTAATCTTGTGCTCATTGCCATAAAGCTGGAATAGCTTGGTCATGGCTGTAAGTAACTCTGTCCCTAGTTCAAGCACTCTTAAGTTTGATGATGCTGTTATTGTTATTCTTAGCGAGGAAATGCGAAGGAAAAGTACAAGTAAGACATCAGGTAATGCGTTGACCATGGAAAGCAGAGGGAGACAAAAAGAGAGAGGAAGGATCCTAGGAAATCGTGGCAAGCCTAAAAAGGGAAGATCCAAGTCCAGATTCGGAAAAATAGAATGTTGGAACTGCGTTAAGAAAGGACATCTAAAGAAAGACTGCAGAGCACCAAAGAAGAAAGGTGAGAGGCAGCAAGAGACTACCTAGGAAGCAAATGTAGTAGGTGATGTGTTACAAGATGCTTTGATTCTTGCATTAGATAATACTAGTGATTACTGGGTAGTAGATTCTGGGGCTTCATGTCATGCTACACCCCATAGGAAATTATTTTATGATTATGTTCAAGGTGATTTTGGGCATGTGTTATTGGGGGATGATGAACCATGTAAAATTGTTGGAAAGGTTAAGGTACGGATTAAACTAAATAATGGAAATGACTGGTTGCTAAAGGATGTAAGGCACATTCCTGCTATGAAAAGAAATCTGATCTCAACAGGGAAGTTGGGAGATGGAGGTTGTTTGTCTACGTTTGGAGAAACGTGGTGGAAGGTCACTAAAGGATCAATGGTAATTTCAAAAGGAAATAGGATAGGTACGTTATATTTATGTCCTCATAACACTGATTATTCTATTTCTGTAGCTTCCACAGAAACAGGTGCAGCGTTGTGGCATCATAGGCTTGGCCACATGAGTGAGAAGGGGATGCAGATTCTCCACTCAAGGAAACTGCTTCCAGATCTGAAGCAGGTAAGTTTGTAATTTTGTGAGAACTGTGTTTATGGAAAACAAAAGAGAGTTAGATTTCTCAGTGTTGGGAAACAAAAGAAGAGTGAAAAGTTAGAGCTTTTCCATATAGATGTATGGGGACCAGCTTAGGTACAATATCTTGGTGGCTCTCATTATTATGTTACTTTTATTGATGATGCAACTAGAAAAAATTGGGTTTATTGCATTAGACAAAAATCTGATGTGTTTGATACTTTTAAGAAGTGGAAATATTTGGCTGAGAATGAGACAGGAAAAAGGTTGAAATGTCTCAGATATGATAATGGAGGCGAGTACTGCAGCAAGGAGTTTGATAGTTACTATTCACACAATGGGATTCGTAGAGAGAAGACAGTCCCTGGAACACCCAAGAAAATGGTGTGTCAGAAAGGATGAACAGAACGATCATGGAGCGTGCAAGGTGTATGAGATTGCATGCAGGGTTGTCCTTACAGTTTTGGGCTGATGCTGTAAACATTGTTGTTTATTTAATAAACAGAGGGCCTTCAAGCGCTTTGGATGGTGGAATTCCAGAGGAGGCATGGACATGTAAACAGGTAAAATACTCATTTCTGAGAACTTTTGGTTGTGAAGCATTTGTCCATATTGATAAAGATGATAAAACAAAGCTTGAGGCTAAATCCAAGAAATGTACCTTTATTGGATACGGGGTTGATGATTTTGGTTATCTCTTATGGGATCTTAAAAATCGCAAAATCATTAGGAGTAGAGATGTAGTATTCAATGAAAAGGTCATGTACAAAGATCAGTTGTAGGGAAAGAAAGAAGAAAAGGAAAACACAGAGTACACAGTGCTTGATGAAATCAAAGAAAATGAAGTTCCAAAGGCACCAGAAAATCAAGAGCAGCAGCAGGTACCTGAAACTCCTGCAACTGTAAAAAGGTCTACCAGGTTAAGTAGACCCCCTGAACGATTCTCTCCTTCACTATATTATTTATTGATGACTGATTCTGGTGAGCTAGAATGTTTTGAAGAAGCAATGCAGGTAGAAACTAGAAAGAAGTGGTAGCAAGGCGTGGATGAGGAGATGGACTCATTGGTAAGAAACCAGACTTGGGATCTAGTTAAGTTGCCTGCAGGGAAAAGGGTATTGCAGAATAAATGGGTTTACAGGTTGAAGGAAGAAGATGGAGGAAAGAAGCGGTACAAGGCTAGACTTGTTGTAAAGGGGTTTGCACAAAACAAAAGGTATAGACTTTGATGAAATATTTTCTCCTGTTGTTAAAATGACTTCAATTAGAACTATTTTAAGTCTAGTGGTAGTAGAAGATTTGCATCTTGAACAATTAGATGTAAAAACGGCCTTTCTCCATGGGGATTTGGAGGAAGAGATTTATATGCAGCAACCATAAGGGTATGAGGTCAAAGGGAAGGAGAATTTGGTTTGCAGGTTGAAGAAGAGCTTGTATGGCCTGAAGCAAGCTCCAAGGAAGTGGCATTTAAAATTTGATAAGTTTATGACAGAACAAGGTTATGATAGATGTCATTCTTACCACTGTGTTTATTTCAAGAGGCTAGATAACGAAAGATATATTATCTTGTTATTGTATGTGGATGACATGCTTGTTGCAGGGTCTAACATGTAGGATATAAATGTGCTCAAAAGAAAACTAGCTAAATCATTTGCGATGAAGGATTTGGGTGCTGCAAAGGAAATCCTTGGTATGAGAATAACAAGAGACAAGAAAAATCGCAAATTGACATTGTCTCAAGGTGAGTACATAGAAAAGGTGTTGCAGAGGTTTAGAATGTAGAATGCAAAACCAGTCAGCACACCTTTGGCAAGCCATTTCAAACTAAGAAAGCATATGTGTCCAGAGACACAGGAAGAGATAGATTACATGTCCAAGATTCCCTATTCATCAGCAGTTGGGAGCTTGATGTATGCCATGGTATGCACAAGACTAGATATTGCACACATAGTGGGAGTTGTGAGCAGGTATATGAATAATCCAGGTAAAGAGCATTGGAAAGAAGTACAGTGGATTCTCAGGTATTTGAGAGGTACCACTTCTCATGCATTATGTTTTGGAGGTTCAGACACTGTTCTACAGGGATATGTTGATGCGGATATGGCTGGTGATAAAGATAGCAGGAGGAGCACCACAGGGTATGTGTTCACTATAGGTGGAACAGCAGTAAGTTGGATTTGAAAACTGCAACAGGTTGTTGCACTTTCAACAACGGAAGCAGAGTATGTTGCTGCTACAGAGGCTAGTAAGGAGATGATTTGGTTGCAGAGGTTCATGGAAGAATTGGGTAAGAAACAAGAGAATAGTAGGCTGTACAGTGACAGCCAGAGTGCCATTCATCTTGCAAAGAACTCAGTCTTTCATTCAAGGACTAAACATATAGAACTCAAGTACCACTTCATAAGATCTGTTCTAGATGAAGAACTGTTAAAACTGGAAAATATTCACACTAGCCAGAATCCTGTAGACATGTTGACAAAGGGAGTAACCATAGAGAAACTGAGTTCCTGCTCAGTTTCTGTTGGCCTTCAAGCATGAAGGTGAAAAGAATAAATTTGCCAAGTCCAAGGTCTAGCAAGTGCAGCAGTGCTAGAGTTGTTGTGATTAGTCACCATGAGGCACATAAAAAAAAAATGTAATGGAGCAGTTTGCATGTAAATGGGCATATGGATGTAAGACCTGGTAAGGCATGCATACCCCTAGTAACTCACCGGTAAAGTCAGGAGATAGACCTAGGTGATAGGGGGGTGTATGTAATATTCCTCGGTAAATACTTAAGGGGAGTTGGTGATTACTCCAAGTCAAGTTTAAAGGGGGGATTGTTAAGGTTAACCTTGACTTGAGATCGAGTCAAAGGTGGTTAGGTCTAGCACATGGTTTGGGCACATGGTTTGTTGTAGCCCATGGTATTGTCCCATGGTATTGCATGTGATTAAGCCTTTATAAGGCTTGAGGAGGCTCCATTGTGATTGTACTGGGTACTGTAGTGTACTGGATGTGAGTATTGTATGGTACTGGATGTGAGTACTGTATGGTACTGGATGTGGGAATTATATTGTGCTAGAAGAGAGACTATGAGAGAGTGAAGAGGAAGTGCAATGGTTTTGCTGCAGGGCGTATCCCTTCATCTTTCTGGACTGAAATAAAAGAACTGGCAAATTTGTTTGTGGACGTAGCCCATCGTTTGGGTGAACCACGTTATATCTGTGTCTCTCTATAATGTTTAATGTGTTTTTGCATATTATTTATTGATTTAATTGTATAATTGTTATTGCTCTGCGGTCCTGTTTCTTCTAACATAGAAGACCAAAACCTTGAGAACAGATAATGGAGAAGAATTCACTTCAAATCAATTCAATGACTTCTGTGTAGAAGATTGGATTAAAAGAGATCTTACTACACCCTATAATCTTCAACATAATGGAGTGGTAGAAAGGAAGAATAGATCTATCATGGAATCATTCAAATCCATGATCCATGATCAACATCTTCCTATGCATTTATGGGTTGAAGTAGGAAGAAACATAGTTTATGTACATAACAGAATATCCCATAGTGGTCTTGAGAAAAAAACTCAAGAAGAGATACTTACTAGTGAAAATACTGAAGTCATTCACTTGAACATATTTGGATGTCATGTGTACTTACATTTTCCCAAGGAGAAAAGATCAAAATTATACCCTTCAAGAAAGGAGGGAATATTTGTTGGATACAGTGACCAGTCAAGAGATAATAGAATCTACATTCCAGGATTCCGTCAGATTGAGATCAACAGAGATGTCACATTTGATGAAGATGTAGCTTTCACCAAATCCACAAAGAACTATGCAGATGAAGATCATGAAGAAGAGAAAGAGGCTTCTAGAATTGCAGAAGCCAGCAGACCACCAGTGAAATATGTTGACGAAGAAATTACACCAGAAGATCATGTCATGGCATAACCCAAAAGATCCATGGAGACACCCCATGAGATGATTTCAACAAATATAAGACTAGCTTGGACTCGTGATATAATTTGAGAAGTAGAAAGTTATGATGCACCAAAAGGAAGAAAGAGACCAAGACTCTACTCCAACTATGTGGCATTAATGTGAAACCTTGTTGATAAAGAAACCACATGTTTTGAAGAATATTCAAGGAATAAGGGATGTATGGATGCCATGATCAAAGAATACCAATCTATAATAAAGAATGATGTTTGGGATGTGGTTCCAAGACCGAAGGATAAACCAGTCGTCTCTTCAAAATGGATTTCCAAGACAAATCATTCAGCAGATGGAAGTATTCAAAAAATTAAAGCAAGATTTGTTGCACAAATATTTTCACAGAAGAAAGGAATTGATTATGAAGAAAATTTTGCACCAGTAGAAGGATACACTTCAATCAGAACTATCCTTTCCTTGGAAGCCAAGATGAAATGGAAGCTACAAGAAATGGACATTAATACAATTTTCCTAAATGGTGTTATAGAATAAGAAGTATATATTGAAACTCACAAAAAAGAGAGACATGTATGCATATTGAAGGAAGAACTAGTATATGGATTAAAGAAAGCACCTAGAGCATGGTATGGATGAATTGATGGATTCCTAACGAGGTTGGGATTTACCAAAAGTAAATCATATTCCAACCTTTACTATAAGGTTGTAGATGATGGGATCATGATATTACTGTTATATGTAAATGATTTATTTTTAACAGGAGAGGAGAAGCTCATCCGCGAATGTAAGAAAAGGCTTGCGGAATATTTTGAAATGAAATACCTTGGAATGATGAATTACTTCCTAGGTCTTGAAGTATGGAAGTTTCTAGATGAGATTTTCCTAAACCAAGGAAAATATGCAATTGAGATCCTAATGACATTTGGGATGTTGGATTGAAAAGGAAATGAATACTATGATGGTGACAAACCTGAAGCTCCTGAATGATGATTCTTCAGAAAAAGTATATGTCACATTATACAGATAGATTATTAGCTCCTTGATGTATTTGACAAATACATGACCAAATATATGTTTTGTTGTGAACACCTTGAGTCAGTATATGGTGGAGCCCCGACATGTTCACTTAGATGCAACAAAAGATGTGATAAGGTACCTAAAGGTTACATTGGATTATGGCCTTAGATATGCAACCGACCGTTGATTTTATATTGTATGGTTATACTGATTCAAATTGGGAAGGAAGTGTTGAATATAGGAAGAGAACTTTAGGATGTTGTTTCAGTTTGGGATCAAGTGTGATCTCATTGATTAGTAGGAAGAAGACTAGTGTTTCCCTCAATACAACTGAGAATGCATACATTGTAGCATGTTCATCTTGTAGCAAAGAAGTATGGCTTCGCAAGTCATTGGAGATATTTTTTGATGCCAAGATGGATGCAACTTATATTTATTGTGACAACCAGAATTGCATCAAGATGATAGAGAACCCAATGTTTCATGATACGTCAAACCATATATAGATAAAGTATCACTACATCTAGGATATGGAACAGAGAGGAGTTGTGAAGCTCCAGTATGGTCCTACAGAGGAATAAGTTGCTCATGTGTTGACTAATCCATTGTCTCGTGTAAAGTTTGAATATTTTGAGACAATCTTGGTGTAGACCGAAAGGACCTACCTGGAAAGAGGGAGTGATGATGAGATTGTTACTGATGATGTGATGGTATCTCAATATAGGAGTGATATGATAGAGAAAATAAATCCATTCAAGTTTATCAGTGTGCCTAGAGATGTTGATGAGGTCCGGCATTCAATTGCGGATGATAATATCTTGGAATTTACATGTCAAGGATGGTCCTACATATGACTGTACTCTCATGTGGAGTGCGGTCCTGTATTAATTAGCATATGGGATCCTACATTCATTTGTGGACGATATTATCCTAGGATGTACATGTTGAGGATGTTCCTACAGATGATAGTACTCTCATATGGAGAGTCGTCATGTATTCATTTATGGACGAGATCCTGCATTCATTTAAGGACTATATTATTTTAGCATTTACATGTTGATGATGGTCCTACGGACAATAATACTCTCATCATTAGAATGGTACTATCATTTGCATGCTAAGGATGTTCTTGTAGACAATAGTACTCTCATATGAAGAGTAGTCTTGCATTCATTTGCAGATGATATCCTGCATTCAGTTGCAAACAATTGTTTTCCGGCATCGTTCATGATGTGGGTGATTTAGTTTTGTATTTGTATACTGATGATATTGCAGGATATTCTCATGATGATGCTCACTCGATACGATGATGCTCATTCGAAATGATGATGCTAGAAATGATGGTGCTTACTTGAGGTGATGATGCTCGAGATGAGGATGGTCGTCATGATGCTTGAGATGATGATAGAGATGATAATTCTCGAAGTGATGGTGCTCGTGATGATAATGATGATCCACGATGATTATGTTCCATGGGTGACAATGCTGATATAGTTGTTAAAAAATTCCTATGACATATAGAATCACCAATCAGTTGTACATGTGTTGTTGTTATAAAACATCTTCCTTGTTAAGCGGGAGTGTTAAATAAATGTAACTACGGAATATATTCTATTTTGTATTATTATTATTATTATTATTATTCCTCCTTGTCACGTCCCCATGCCTCCGACCGGCGTAAAGGACGCGACTACGAGCTTTATCAGACCGGGCTAACCGCCCATGAACATGTACATGCTTAAAAATTGCCTAAAACAGAATGCTGAGAAGAATGCATGACAATGTAACATGCAGAAATTCAATTGTTCATCATACACAGCTAAATTAATTCGTCTTGCATAGCGGAAACAACATGCATTCACACAATCATTATTTCAACATGTTCATTTCATTTTCATTAACAGTAAATATAGAATTGCAGAGGTAAAATACACAAGATCACTTATCTTATGAGAGCTTTGCTCCGCAACCAGCTACGTCGTTGCAACGTTCCACCCAACCATAGGCCAGCGTGCTCATCAATATCTCAACAATGCTGCCACCCCCGAGCTGGGCATGATTCTCCAAGGAATAAGGGAACTAGCAGGCTGGCACATAGCCAAAGGTAACCAAAACACAGACAAGCCAACTAAGTTGGGTTTATCAGGCCATCCAGGAGTTGGAGAAGGAAAATTGCTAAGCTAGTGAGCTCATTACAGAGCCAAGAATACCTACACCAGAACTAGCCTGACCTCTAAGACACCCATCCACACCCAACACAAGGAATCAGTCCCTTCTCTGCTACACAGTCCCCCAGGCCTTGCATTCCCTTCCAGTGCTATTCAGGGGTGATGGAGAAGAAGGTCAGCCCTCTAGCTCTGTCTGGGTGGTTCTAGCCACCAGGTTTATCAAGCAAAACTCAGCCCACATCCTTGCTCCCAATACAGTCCGAAGACCAACAATTGCACTCCGGCAATTAATTCAGCTCTCACAGCTTAAACAGGGAAAAATGAATTTACACAGCCCCAAACGTAACAGCAAAACAGCTCACAACATGGGGGAAAACACACAGTCCTGAAGCTTATCCGTGAGCACAACTCACAGTAGGGAAAAACGCCCCAAATAGTCTGTGCGTGAGACCAACAGTCAGTGAGACAGCCAAAAACGTGAATGGCTCTTCACAGCCATGGTAAAAACACATGAAACTTCCAAAAACGTGAATGGAAAATGCACCAGCAGCTCCAAAAAATGTGAGGAAGACAACCCAATCCCCAGCACTACAAAAATGACCTCCCATCCATGGGAAAATGAAGTCAACAGCCAAAAACGTGGAAGGAAAAACACAGGAAAAATTCCAGCTGCTCCCAAAGGCCCCAACGTGAAGGAGAATGGTGAGGAAAATGAAAAACGTGGATGCATAGCAGAATGGCATGCGTTTTTGGGCACTTTCCTTGCCAAGGAAGTCAGAACATGTTTTTCCAAAAATGGGTCTCTGCCCAATTCGAATTTCTTTGCCCATACTCTTCCCATTCCATGCAATAACTAACTCAACCACATTCTGGCAGAAATAAATGATTGGGGAAAAAGACAAGAAAGGTAGTTGACAGTTTGATGGGTTTCCTCATAGACATTTGGCTTTTCCCCATTGGCCCATAGGTTAAATATTTCACCCCCTCCCCTTATCCTTAGGAAATCATGCCCCATTCGATTTAGTTGCCGCGACCATAGCTGGTTGTGTTCATTTAATTAATTGTGATGCATATTTACATGATGGCAAACATAATATATGCCGCATGCCCCGATATACTCTTGGCGACAATTTAAATCCAAAACATAGCATTGCCGATCAATGGTGGGGCCTTGGCCTTTATCTCCACACCATGATCATTACAATATATACATCATATACATCTAATGTAACGGGGTCAAAACCGGGACATTACACTCCTCCTTTCAGAGATGTTATTCCTCTGATAGGGGATGTCATTGATATATTTGGCCATTAAAGTCTTAAGGTAAAATCTATGTTGTAAGTCAAGTCAGTAGTACCCACAAAGGTATAATTAAAATGTATTTTTGAGTCTCCCAAGGAAATTCAGCCCTGGCAGTGAGGAGAAGTCAGACATGGTGGGTTGTTAATCCTCTCAACTGCTCAGTAAAAATAGGTGAGGAATCTCCCTCATTTGGACACTGTGCACTGAAGGAAGTTCGCTAGAGAGAGAATAAACAATCCATCTGAGGAGGAGGAAGTGGTCTAGTATTATTTCTTGGGTCATATGATGTACTTGGTTTAAGTCTACATCAAGGAATTTTTGTTGGGTTTTCTTCCCCATGAGTGTTTCCTAGGATAAATATTTGTTTTATTTTTTGTTTGTTGTGTTTCTTATTCTTTTAGTGATCCTTTTGTTTTTGCATAACAACTTTTAAAATATTAACATCTCCTAGGTTATATTGCAATCATAATTCTTCGACCAAAACTAGTTTATAACACGTTGAAACCATTGGTTGAAATAACATAAGTAGACAAGAAACTTTTCCATGGATGATTTTCCATTAAACACCTAAATGGGAATCCTATTGGCTCCTCATGCCTCCCTAGTTGAGGGGGTGAGACCACTTTAGATCCCCTTCATTTAGGAGTCATCCCCAAACTACTCATCAGAATGTGAATAAGTCTACTTGCAAAGAATACAACACATATATTGGAAAAAGATACTATTTGTTTGACAATGTTTTTGAAAAATATAGGGTGATTACTCCAAGGACAATAACCAAATTATGTAAGTGTAGTTGAACTAATAATTTTAACAACCACCATTTTTTCAAATTGGCACTTTTACACTTCTACATTAAAACAGAACAAATATACAAGAAAATGAGATCATTGTAGTAATTATTTGCACTGAATTCTATTTTCACTTATATTTTTCGCTTAATGGGTGCATGAGTTGGGAAAGTTGGGTGGAAAATGTAACTTGGATCCCTTATTCATACTATCCTCCATTCCTTTCAAAAAAACAAAAAAAAATTGTGGGACTCAATACAAACTTTGTTGTCTATCCTCTTGGAGTCCATGCCTATAATAATGAGGACTATGTAAATGGGCTTAGTATCCATAGACTTCACCATACATTGATATGGCGTTCTATGGTATGTGAGCCAATTTGCATTTTTTTTAATCTTTTGTTAGTTTATTTTCTTAATTTTTTTTTGTTTTATTTCCAATAACATCACATGGATGGTCCATCCATAAGTCATTTAAGCATTAGGGGTTTGTTTCTCATTGCATTACATTGTATCCATTTCCTTATTTCGCTAGTTGTTTCATAATAAATACGCATGTTTATGTTTGTGGGTATTCTTCTTTTCCTTGTATTATGCTCAATTGACACACGTAGTGCATTAGCTAAATATTTCAATAAGATTACTACTACCTTAGAACTAAAACAACAATGTATTGTGAAAGATTTAATATTTGGTGTACTTCTAAAAAAATGGAGGGTCCTCATAACATGTGATATGAGGTTATATCCTATGGGCCTTATGTTGAATTCTATAATCAATGTCCATACAATTTGGTATGGCATCTAGTTAAGAAGGAGAAGAGGATTTCCAATGATTTTTTGTTGTCTATATCCAAAATCTAATTAGATCCCTTTTGTTGGTTAGTGGTGGAAAGCAATGCAACCCTATATTGAAAAAAAAACAAGTGCTAAGAATTAGAAAAAAAACAAAGAGAATGTCAATTTCTTGACATGGAGGAAGATAGAAACCTTCAATGGGTATCAATTAATTCCTCTTCTTCTTCTCATAATTCTTTCCAAAGTTGACCAAAGCGTCATCATTGAAATTATCATTTTCATTGACGTGAAGAAACCTCACATGATCCCTCATTAATAAAATTGAAGCACATGTCAAAATCAAGTCATATATTCTTCTTCTTTACTGAATCAAGAAAAAAATCATTGCATGGGCTATAAAATAGATATTTTAACCAAACAGTGCATCTCAATTATGTAATAATTCAATCTCCTATTCCTATGATAAACTAGATGAAATGGAAGAAGTGACCATCATATCTATAGATCCACTAATAAGGAAGAAACTAAGAAAAAGACAAAGACAGAATAAAAATTATCACACGTGGGTTTGAAATATTTGCACCAAGAGGAACCCCTACATAATCAGCAACATGTGGTTGATGGTTTTCTGCCATGGAAAGAAATATTGATAAGTTTAAGCAAAATATTGTTTTAAAGCCATTGTCTAGTTAAAAGTTATCTTTAATATAGCTAAATTCGAGTCACTCGTAATACTAACAACTTACTAATAACTTGTAGCCAAAATAAAGTAGTAATTTGTCTCAAAATATTTATTGTTACTATACATAAAACATCTTAATAAGAATGAAAATAGCCTTAAGTGAGTAACTTTTTTTTGGATAAAATTTCGATAGTTATTATGTTTGTATGAGAGGGAGGATGTTATCACATCATTTTAAGCATATACATCTCAAGCATAGCTTCAATATTACTATTCCTATGAATTTATTGGCAATATAAATACTAAAATGAGAATACAAAGATTTGATCATTATTTATGCATTAGAGATTATTTACAACACATGCATAATTATAATGAGACCATTAATGTGGAATGAAATCTAAATAGTGGGAAATGGTAACCTATTTGTGAAGCAAAGCTAATAAAACATGTCATCCCAACTCCAACCATATAAATAAGATAACATGTCTCTAATTATTATTCTTCACCTTTATTAGTCTTCACCATTAGTTTACTTTTGCATCTAATTATTTGTTTCTAAAAAAATGTTCACTAAAATTTAATTTATGTTTTTTTATAAAATAAAAAGTTAATTATTAGCCTTCGCCTTTAGTTTACTTTTGCATCTAATTATTTGTTTCTAAAAAAATGTTCACTAAAAAATTTTAATTTAGTTTACTTTTACATCTAATTATTTGTTTCTAAAAAATGTTCACTAAAAAAAATTAATTTCTAATTTTTGAAGATAGATCATCTAAATTAGATGGTTAGTATGTTGGATGTCTCACCCTTATATGTTAAATACTAAAAATAAATAGAAAAATTGTATCTAGTTAAATTCAACTTTCTTTTTGTGATGCAAAATATTAATTTGTTCATTTTTCTTCAAATTTTACTTATATGTATAATCTTAAACTATATCAAAACACTTTCGAAAAATATTTATAAGTAAATTTCCCCTAAATCAAATCTAATATAACTTTTAATAAATAATTTTTCAAAATTGAAAAAAAAACACACAAAAAATGTGAAGAAACTAAAGTTGGTATTAATTATATGATGAAAAAATGTAAAAAGCTAGAGGTTTGTTGCCACAAAATATTAAGCCATGAAATATGGTGATGATATGATGCACGGGTCCATTATTATACTATGAATCAAGATTCTTTTTAAACTACTTAAACTAATAAATACACATAATATTTAGAAATATGGTGATGATACGATGTATGGGTTCATTATTATATTATGAATTGATTCTTTTTTAATTATTTAAACTAATGAATACAAAAAATATTTAGAGTTTAATATTTAGAGTTTGGATATTGTAACTAAATAATTTTGGATTAATGAAATTGTTAATATCAATAAAATTGTTGATATCAGATAATTATAATAATAGAAGAGTAGAAATAATGTTTTAGAATGTTAAATATTTTATATTTAAAACCATTTTTTTACCAATTAAACAATTACAAATTTGTAAATGATGGCCTTAGCAAATTTATAAGAAAAACACATTAAAAAAATTTATTTAACATTTTCCCTTGATATGTTTCATCCCCATCATTGATTACGATTCTCACCATGCATTGTCAATTGTCGTTACTTCTCTCAAAATTAGAAAACGGTGAGCATTTCAAATATTAAAACAATAGTATCCAAGATTTCGCCATACAATTTCTTAATAATGTCATAATTTCTTAATAATGTCATAGTGACATGATAAAACACTACAAAGAAAGTGGTATTATTCCTATTAATATATTGTTTCATGCCTTATAATGTTTCATGTCTTATAAGGAAAAATGAATTTAAAAGTACGTTTTCAATTAATAAGAATAAAATATTCAAGTAAATCTTGTCGCATACATGATTTAAAGTATGTTAAAGTCAAAGCAAATGCAATCTTTAGAAGCATAGTCTCTATCGACAAAGGACAATGGAGTTGTTTCACGGTCGTAAAATATAATTAGGTGTTGAAACTTGAAACCTTTGCAATACAACACTATTATTATTATTATAATTATTAGTGTACTACGCGTTACATAGTTGAGAGGTTCATTAATTCGTCAAATAGTCTCGTCATGCAACAAAGTCATTGCGTTCACCTACCAGCATTATGGACACCACACCATTTATTTCAGCGTCTCCATACTTTACATTTAATTATCTAATTCTAGAAACTTGAGCATCGTCTGGTTCAACTCGGTAGGTTTCTCCAATGGAAGAGCATGCCCAGATTCTTTTATCACTACAACTTTTGCTTTTTCTCCAATATGCCTGCAAAATTCAGAAGAGAAAACTTAATTTCAAGAAGCTACACTTCTTTATGGAGATCAGAAGAGAAAACTTAATTTCAAGAAACTACACTTCTTTATGGAGAATATGATTATAGCACTTGACTTCATTTGTATTAAATTAAGAAACTACACTTCTTTATGGAGATTATGATTATAGCACTTGACTTCATCTGTACTAAGGAATTAAATTTTTTTATGCAAGAGAGATTGTTACCTTTGTAGAACATAGGCCTGTTCTAACCTGAAAATTCTATCCTTCTCCCCCCAAACTATTAGAACATCCTGTCAGATTTTAAGAAGATTAAAATTCAATCAGCCAAATTAAGATTATAGAATTCTAGTATGTGGCTAAGAAACCAACCTGGTTCACTGTAGGAATTGCTTGGGAATTCTTGGAACCAATGACAATCCCATCCAGGAGCTGTGTTTTTTGCTCTATGTTTTGATCGGTACTCTTACAAAACCAAATTCAAATTCAAGTTTAAATAGTCATTAAAAACATATTTCTACCAAACTTTGAATCCATATATTGTTAAGATATTCCTTGCACAAGATCAACATTCCATCAATATACTATTAAGACATTCCAAGATCAACGTTCCTTGTATAACATCACCCATACAAAAACACTAAGCCTTATAAAAAAAATAAACAATATATATATATATATACCTGCAATAAGTCTTCGTATATGAAAGAAGGAAGCCATGGCAACTTGTTGAAAGTGACATTCAAGGAGATCTTCAAGCCTCTGGCGTTGTTGGGAAGAAGCAACTCCTTAACGTCGGAGCACTCGAACTCTTTGAGAAGAGGATCATTGGTCGACGGCGTCATGCAAATTGCGGAGCTGACGATAATCAGGCGACGAACAACGTTAGGGTATTTGTGCGCCATCCAGAAGGCAACGAAGCCACCGTAGCTATGCCCGACCACGACCACGCTCTCCACACCGAGAGAGCCGAGCATACTCTTAAGGCACTCCGCTTGGAATATTTCAGTCCGCTCGGAGCTCATTGTTGTGGAATCCCCGAAGAATATGAGATCGGGGATCAGGAGATCGAAGTGCTTTCCAAGAGCCACGATTTGGGTATCCCATGCCGTCAGGCCGTCTGTTCCAAAACCGTGAATTAGTAGAAGGGCCGGCCGCTGGTTTCCGGCCACACTGTGTGGATTATTGTTCTGTAAAACCCAGCAGTGCAGGGAGGTGCCATTGCTTAACTGTATCTGCTTAGACTTTAGGCCCAGCGAGATCCAGTGAGCTCGCTTCCGCTTTCTTATGAACTCTACAATACTAAATCCAAATAGTCCTCTCATTTCTAACTCTGGATCGTGCCTTTCTTTTGTCAATTGATGCCTGGGTTCAATATAAATAAGCTTAGGTCTTGTGGGTTTATGATTGATTTGGTGTTATTCTTAGTTTAATTAAAGATTATTGTTTATGTAAGTTAGATTGATCGTATTTTGTAGAGTTAATTTGAAAGTGAGACTCAAATTTGTTTGTTTTCGAGATCGACATCAGATTTGTTGAATAAATTAAGGAGTGGTTGTTTAAAATAGTAGAAAGAGATTGATTGATTTATGATTTTTTTTTTTGGGGTCTATTCATTAGTTAGAAGTTATTTATGGTTATTTATCAATTCTATCCATTTATTAGCTATGAGTTATTTATGGTTGTCTATTCATTAGCTCTGAGCTATCTATTTATAACTACCAGGTATACATTCATTATTTAAGTTATTTAATTTAATTTTTATTTTTTATAATTATTTATTTCTAATTTGAACTACGGCCATAAAATCAATCTCTACATTACACTTGTATAATCATAATCCTTAAAAAAAAACACAAACCCTAATCCACGCTAAATTTCAAATTAATATACATTATTGTCAAATTATTTGGAGTATTTTCTCGTTTGTGTATTAAGATCGAGAAAGAAATTGGGTAGCAAACTTAAGTAGGGTACTACATCTATCGGTTGCCGGCCACGATATGAGGCAGAAGATTCGTAATGATAAGATGGAAACCTACATATAATGTGAACAGACAAAAGTGAAGGAATCTGCATGATGGAAAATGTTAGAGACCTCGTTATCTATAAGTAGGTGAGTGTCATGTTAGAGATCTCGTTATCTATAAGTAGGTGAGTGTATGACACAAACATGTTGTAGGTGGGTTTTGACATTGAATGGGGAAGATCGATGGGGTTTACATGTTTAATGTTTTTTTATAAGGTAGGTGAGTGTTATGGTTTTTTTGTTTTTTTTAATAGGTTGGNTGAGTCAAAACTTAAAGACTATCGGAACTTGACAGAGTGTGATATATTGTAATGAAAAAAAAAAAAAAAAGCGTCATATAATTTTAGTTGTTTTGAAAGCACAAAGATTAACTGATAAATTTTTTATTACAATTTAGATTTTTAGTATTTAAATTGCAATTTTAATTAAAAAATAAATTCAATTGATTTTTATACAATTTTAACTTATATATCATTTCAATAGAAAAAGTATCCAAAACACACAACATTAAGCCTCCCCTTTAGTCACAGTCAAATTTACAACTGTAAATGTTAGACATAAATTTTACTTAAAAAGATTCAAGGAAGTGTGATTAGTTTCCTCATCTATGTGCAAACTATGAAATATTCTCATGGAAATAGAACCCGTAACAATGAAAATAAATAAAAAATTGCCCATGGAAATAGAATCCGTATCATGTGGAATTGACCAGGAAATTAAATCGTATTGAATAATATGAGATCTGGTTAAAATATTCATGTAATTAATTTGTACGTTGACCGTTGACCAATTAAAATAATTTTAAAATGCTGAGCTATTAAAGTTGTTTTAAAATATTGAATAAAAAATAGACCGACTTGTTATGGAGTGAAATAGGTCACTAAAATCTATGGCATTCTATATAATGAATGTTTAGGTTTAAAACGGTATTATGAAAATAATTTTATTTTATTAGGAGTGTTTAGGTTAAAGATGGTGATTATGAAAAAGTTTTTTTTCGAATCAATAAATTTTTTTATAACAATTTTATTTTCTTAGGAATGTTTAGGTTTAAAATGGTGATTAGGAAAAAGTTTATTTGAATCAATAAAATTTAAGATGATGATGTTAATTTTATGAGTAGAGTAAAAAAAATGAAAATTAGAAATAATAATTTTTTAAATGTATTTTCAATTTATTTATTGATAAATATTTATTTTCACTTTATTAAATTTGGATATTGGATATTAGTTAGATATGATATTTTAATTTGACATGAAATTAGTATCAAATATGTTTGTAATAAAAACACACATACACATATATATATATATAAGAGTTGTGATGACATAGAAAGATGGGAGACACCAATCTCCAAGATGTGAGCACCAATTCACTCGCACATCAATATGATTGAGACACCAATCCCACAATCAAGCAACTACTCATTGTAACAAGCAACAACATGTGAGGACTCTTGGAATTATTATATATTGAGAGGGGGGTGAATAAGTATATTGCACAAATTATTACAATTTTAGCACTTATCAAAATTTGTACTTCAAAACTTTTTTGTTGAAATAACAATGGACATAGTTGCACACAAAATATGTAAAAACAACTTTGTATATCTATTTATGTGTGTGTGTGTGTAAGAAAGATTACATTAGTGGAAGACAACAATATTCAATTGTGAGCACCAACTCACTCAAGCACCAACCTAATTTGTAAGTATCAACCTGTTGATTACAGGAATTGACTTGTAAAGACTTCTATCTGCACAAGCACCAACTTGCTAAACTTCAGGCACCAAGTTGAATAGATATCTGTCCCTTTTGTGTAAGTTCCAATTGCCAGTGTTCAGGAACCAACCTCTTGGAGATTAAGATCTTTGTTTCTTCAGCTGCAACTAAATGGAAGCATCGACTCCCAATTCTATTTACCAACACTGACTGGAAGGAGGCTATAACCTCTTGATTGTTTTACCAACTGCAACTAGAAGGAAGCTACAAATCCCTTATTTGATTTACCAGCTCCAAATGGAAGGAAGCTACGAGTCCTTTATTGTTTTAAAAGCAACAACTGGAAGGAAGCTATGACTCCCTTTCCTTTCCCCTTCTTGCGTCCCTGATAAGAAATTGTTTATGTATCAAACCTAAACTATGCAATTACCATATTTCTGAAGTGAAAATTTGCGATCTGAGACCACTGTATCTTATGAGATGCATCTTAGCCTTCAATTATATGCATCTCAACAATTTGCGATCTTTGATAGTGTTTACTTATGGTTTTTGCAATTTACATTCTTTGAATATATGCAAATCTGCAACACTTTATCACTTCTACGAATATGTGATCTACACCATTTACTATGTAGATTCTTCAAACATTCTGATTCAAGGTATCCTTTTAACTTGTACACTTCCCGCTATTCATCTTTTTCATTGCGCAATTCAGCTCTGTTGTATAAAATTATTCTGTGAACACCAAGACATTGATACCCCAAAAATTAGAAGCTTTCCTAGTCAAAATACCATATCTTCTTCGTGATTTGAGTCAAAAGCTTACTCCAATTATTTCATCTCTTTCTTGTTTATACTCTTTCAAGTTCAAGAGATGTGTCCACAAGTTGGGATTTCTTTTACTTCATGACACCCAACTTGCTTACTTCTTGATCAAGCTAACCACTGTGTTTTATACTGTGTTGGCATGCATCCTTTGCTAATTCAAATTTGTGGGATTTTGTGCACTAACGCCCATCAGCTTGGTTGTATATGTGCACATATGTCTCATTCCTTTGTTGGATTTGCACACTTCTTGACCTTCCACATTTATTCTCTATGTATCTCTTCAAACTATCTTTGTACATAGAGATCTTTTTCCTAATGGATTCATACACGTTTATTTCTTCTAACTTCATCTCACATGTTTGACATCAAACTCATGTTCTTTATTTATTAACCTAGTGGTTTATCTTTTAATGTCAATCCTACATCAAGCTTGTAGGTTCATCCTTTGAAATCTTTCTATCAAGCTTGTTGATTCATCCTTTGACATTGATGACAACACAAAGGTTCAACAAGGACAACAATCCTATGTTCAAGCACCAACTTTCTATATACAAGATTCAACCTGTGATGACACCATTCCTTTGTGGAAGAACCTACTTGTTGTTTTTAGGAACCAACCTGAGAGGAGACTACTGTTCTCTTATCATTGCCCTGTCTTGCCACCCAAGTTCTCCAGCAAAAACTAAAAGGAAGCTCCAACTCCATGTCCTTACCCCTTCCTACCTCCCTGAAATAGGTGTAGATATATACACCAAAATGTGACTTCCACGAACTATGACTTTCACAATCTGCAAACAACAATTTCCACAATATGGAATTTCCACTATCTGTGATCTGTGATTTATGATCCACTACCTTGATCTACTATTTTTGCACATATTGCTATACTATCGTTGCATATCTTCTCACTTATCAATTATATACATTCCTTTGATTTATGCATTGTCTGTTCCTCTACTTTACTATTTTGTGCATTTAGTTCTCTGATATTTCATTCTTCTGGATCAACGAGTCATTGACACTCCAATAATTCAAAGTTTTCAAATTCATTATTCTAGATCTAGATCACTTCCAAGCTTACTTCGACATTTGCATCTCTCACCTATTTATACTAATATTTCTTAGTTGATGTGCCCAATGATGTTAGGGTTCCTTTGATTCGGTGACACCCATTTTTCCTTTCTTTTCGGTCAAGTTTTTTATTCTTTCCTCAGTGTGTGCTTGTGTACATTAGTAACTTTGTGGGATTTTTGCACTAGAGCACCATTACTTGGTGGGTATTGCGCACTAGAGTATCATCACTTGATGGGTCTTGCACACATATTTCTTGTATACTTCTTGAAATTGGCTTCAAGTATGTAGAGTACTATCACTTGGTGGGACCTGCATGCTGTTAAGACTTGCACACATATTTTCTATATATTTCTTCAAACTGGATTCAAGTCTTCATGCTTCCTACTTGACATCATCATGCTTCTTATTTGACATTAATGACAACACCAAAGTTCAAAAATCTTCAAGTCTTCATGATCCTTGCTTGACATCAATGAAAACACCAAAGTTCAACAAAAAGTCTATGCAGGCTACAATAAATCCTCTATAGTGCTAAAATTCTAAATGATCATGTAGTACATAAATAAAAACTCAATCAATCCACTCTTGCCGAAAGGAAACACACTTTAGTCAATCTTCATAAAAAGGGAATCTAACTATCAACATATTGGTTGAAACGAAAGGTGATTACACTCATAATCTAGTTACACACCATTCACGAAAGAAAGGGAATTCAAGTATAAGACTATAGTTGCTAAAGATACAATATGCTTAATTCACACAAATCCTACTTAAAAGAGAATTATAATTGCAAAATCAATCTCAATCCCCAAGTAACAACATTCTACCAATTCTAGAAAGATTCACTTCAAATCTACAATAACTAGAAAGACTGATAATTGCAGCTTAGAAGGAAATCAATCGAAAGTGTAAAGTTACAATGGTATCTGCATCTTGTAGAAGTAACAATAATAATTAATCAAAAAAATTCTCAATGGACAATCCAACTCAAAAAGTAACAACATACTATCTATTTGTAATAAGCAAAAAACAGAAGCAATAACAACAACTATAAATTCAAATAACAAAGTGTGATAAATTTATGCAACAACTAATTAAGATGGTAGGACCTAATCATCGAATGGAGCCCTCCTTTTCTGATCAAGGATGCTAAAATAACTCACAAATGAAGGCTCAGATCACATGAACCAACATGATTTGTATTAGGAAATTAAAAG
The DNA here is from genome assembly GCA_001517045.1 of Pseudotsuga menziesii. NCBI lineage: Eukaryota > Viridiplantae > Streptophyta > Pinopsida > Pinales > Pinaceae > Pseudotsuga > Pseudotsuga menziesii. The sequence continues at coordinate 211,606 of LPNX010352668.1, read as the reverse complement.
AGTACAATAAGATTCAACAATTCTATGTTCTACACCATCCTGTCTCCTCATTTTGATCAGTTCTTTCATTTAAATACATAGAGAGTTGAGGGACAAATCATATCCATTTTTCCCCAAATTTGAATTCAGACTTAATCTCTGGCCATATTACAATTGATTGACATTGCAATTTGAGATGGTCTATAACAGATTATCCAAACAAGATCAAATCCCTACAACATCAATGAGTTGAGAATAGGTCGAATTTGGTTTTTAATTAATTGAGGAAAAGTTGACAAACGGTCGCAATAGTGATTATGGGAAGATTCTCTTTGGAAAAACCTTAGGATCTCCCAAACTGTGCCTTATTTTGGAGAATAGATCACGAGTCACTCAATTGGGTCCATTCTACACAAACCCCATGTTTGGTATTTTGGAAGTTCATCTTCATATGCCCACAAATTAAGATGCAAAATTATATTTTCTGATTTGGCACATTTTTCACTGGGAATGTTTGACCATAAGTTGGAGCTTAGATGTGTGATCTTGGTATGATTTAATGAATATAAAACCATATCATTGAATTTGGGATCAAAACCTATGTTTTGGATTTCCATGTGGAGGTGTGATAGTAAGCCAACCTTAGAGGTTAGAACAATGAGTGTTGTTACTTCTGTTATAGGAAATTGCTTCATAAATCATCATTAGTAAAATTATGCACGATAATATTTAATTTATTAAAAATGAAAGGAAATCAGCATTAATTAACTACTAAAGCATAAATAAGTATGATACTATGTTTTATAAGATATTGTGGTAAATGGAGTGATAGAGGAGCGGTAAGAGGAAGAAAAAGGATGAAATGGACGTCTAGAAGTGATAACAATGGTGAAAAATCCATGAACCAACATCATGCCATATGCCATACCTACGTGCGGTCTGCCCCTGTACTATTGTTGTGATATGTAGAGTTTAAGGAGGTGGGGAACGTTATGATGGTGCTCAACTAATATGGGTTGGGTGGGGAACTACATGATGAAAGCTAATATGAAATGTGCATTTAAGGATAAATAAAATGTGATCCTTGTGTATACAAGAAAAACAAAATGTGGGAGAGGGTTGAATATCTACAAATAATGAGGTGTGTGATGTTAGAGATGTAGGTGGAATTGACAGAGGTTGGAGGACAATTGTTGATGTGCAAGAAACTTATAGCTCTGGTGATGAATGCACGTGGATATGGAACTAAGCATGGGAATTGGAGAATGGAACTGACATCAAACTTATGAAAGAGTGTGATCTCCTAGAGGATGAATGATTCTAGTGATGGTGGATGTGATTGTGAGCTAGTGTGAGAAGTACCACACCATTAGAGAAAAATTAAGGTAAATAGTTTAGACTAGATTTGGAGGGCCAAAGAGAACCCGATGCACATTTTGGGTTAAAACATTGGATGTTGTTAAATTCAATGACGCATATGATCATCATCCTACATGAATCCAAATGAGAAGAGAAGGATGCAGAAGAGAGAGAAGAACTTAACATAGACTGATCAATTTCTTATGGAAAAATCGTACACACATAGCGAAAAAATTGGAATAATATGTTTACATTCGTGAATCAGTAATTAATATGTAATACAATGGTTATACATATAGGATAATTCAAATTCCTAAGATAGGATTCGAACCTACCAATTTGGAATGACTCCGAAGCTAACTTCGTGTATAATCAGTTAATTGATGAGGGTAGGTGAACAAAGGCACCCACACTCCCTTAAATCATGCAAACCGGTGCTATGATAACTGATTTTTATCTAAATTATGGTAATCGGAGCATAACTAAACATAACTAATCACCTACCAAGGTCAACTAAAAGAGAATGCGGATGGCACTTAGAGTGGGTTCCTAAATTATAGGGATGGGTCCTTGGGGCACCTAAACTCATGCAATTAGGTGCAGTAAGTGGAAAATGTCCCCTAGGTGTGTCCCCCATCCACTAGTGGAGTGATGAAGACCTGCTTAGATAGGAAAATAAACAATTATACTATGTGGTCAAAGGGAGGATTAATAATAATCCCAATAGATGCAAACTTAAAAAGGTAGATCTCAAGGATATAGGAGGGTGGATCAATGATAGTGCCATTGGATATGAACATGTTTGTGGATGGGGAGTGGCAGATGCAGTAAAAAAGTGGTGGAATCAATAGGGGGTGAGGAGGATCCTCACCTCCCAGCTAACACAAATCCCATTTGAAACTATGAACTAACACAACAATAATTCCAAAGAAATGAGAATCGGACAAAACTTGACACTAGCATTTTTTAATCCAAAATACGACGGCATAGATATCCGGTTTTTGAAATCATGTTGTCGACCATCCGAAAATAATATTCTTTTTTAAACTTCAGTTTCACTTTGGAGGATATCCGACGGTAAAATACACACGTCGGATATACAACTTCTCCCGGTCGGATATCCGACAACTCCTCTTTTAATATTTTCGTTGAATGTCCAACAAAGCTCACTGTATAGGAGGTTGGAAATACGACAAATTTCATTGTATAGGAGGTTGAATTCTTTTTAAGGATCCCTCGAATTTCCGATGGGATTCGTATTGTTAAAAGTTAGAAATCCGACGCATTTTGTCGTCGATGGTATAGCGACGACGTCTGATTATTTGGAAGTGGTTGTCAGATATACGACAAATTTAACGGTCGGTGGTATGGAGATGGTGTCGGATTATTTGGAAGTGGTCATCGGATATCCGACAACTTTATCCCTTAGTGGTATGACGATGGTGTCAGATGTTATGGAAGTGGTCCTAGGATATCCGACGGATCTATGGAAGTAAAAAAAAAATACAGATATTTCGTAACATGAAAAAATTCACCTAAGTTACAGAGATATGATATAATATAGAGATGGATATCATGTTGAAGAGTGGGTCCTCCTAGTACTTAGGTTCTCACAATAAGTACATGTGTTCATGGGTTGTGATTGTGTCACTTTCTATGTTTGATAATAATACCTATAAGATGTTGAAAGTCACTATTTTGTAGGTTATGTGATACATTTCTTTCATTGTTATGCCATGTAGGAGTCACAACAAGTCCTAAATATTGTAAACATTCAACACATGTTAAGGAAAATATTCTACAAATATGTAGTTATCTTGATTAAGGAAAATATATTTTTAGGAAATTTGTCTAAAGATTTACCCAACATCTGTAATTGCATGGAAGAGGCTATTAATCCCAAAGGGGTTTGTGGAAAATTTATGAAGGTATATATTCTAGAGCACCAACCTCTAATATCTAAAACATGTTTTCATACAAATAAGAACTTAAAATGCTATCTAAATAAAATCTGAACTATCATGTACATAGAATTATGCAATAATGGTGAATGTTTTTTGGATTTTTTAGTATAGACTCAATCTTATTTGACGTAGATAAAAATCCTTCTATAAAAAAAGGATCATGGTGCATAAAGTAGTCAAATGGATGCTAATATAATAAATTAGAGTGAGAAGCTGATGAGGGTAATTCAGAAAGTTTCATAATAATGTTATCCACAAAGAATAGTATATACGTAACAAGTTGATAATGATATCCTATTGGCTATTATTCAATATTAACTATACCCATCTAAGTACTCTATTTATGGTATGGTCACACCAATTGAACAATCAACATTTACACATAGATACACGACAAATGAAGTGCCATTAGAGAGAATTTGAGGTAAAAAATGGGCCTCAAAAGGCCCAAAATGTACTATAAAAATCAACCAATTACATTCTAGTATATGACATCATCCCCCGTGGTTGAGGTGGCATTGCATGAGTTAAGAATGCTTATTTGTCACATTTTCTATGGTGGATGAAAACCCATAGTTAACAAAGGTAGTGGTACAAGTACTTTTAAGTCATAAAGTAAAGTACTCACAATAAAGGTCATTTCACACTTTCTCATAAAATAATATTATTGTTATTTTCAAGTAAAGTACTCACAATTCACTTTCTCATAAAATAGTATTATTGTTATTTTCAAGTAAAGTACTCATAATTCCTAAAAATGTCTTTTCACCTTTTTTTATAAAATAATATATTGTCATA